>VALG01010202.1:0-27573 GCA_009835305.1 Ipomoea purpurea
TTTAAATTTTATGGCATATTTGTACCCAGCTGATAATATTTAATTTTTAAATTATGTCAATTTTATTATGTCTTTTAGCTAATGCTACTACCTTTGGGATGAAATGTTATAACGTTTTCCTTTATTAAGTTGTGAACTTATGCATAAGACTG
Source organism: Ipomoea purpurea (assembly GCA_009835305.1). Classification (NCBI taxonomy): domain Eukaryota; kingdom Viridiplantae; phylum Streptophyta; class Magnoliopsida; order Solanales; family Convolvulaceae; genus Ipomoea; species Ipomoea purpurea. The sequence goes on from VALG01010202.1 coordinate 153, forward strand.
TTTAGTTGCGGTTAGTTCTTAATTTAAGCACGTTTATCCCGTATTCTTTAGTTCTACACATTTAAGCTTTATCATTAGGTGAATCCTATTTTGTCTGGTGTATAACATATACAGTTTACTGGTTTATGACCCCAACAGGTTATAACTTAAGTACGTTATATTGAATTTGGGGAACAATACTAGTTTTAATGGTCATGACTTAAGAACATCGTGTGCCACTAGTTCTCCTTAATAATTGATCTCTTAGTTTTAAGGAATGATGCGTTTTAGTGAGTTTAGTCTCTAACCAACCTTTCTTGGAGTATTATTTAGATTTTCCCATCACCAATCTGTATACATCGTTTGTATAATTTTAAGTATTCCTTTCCAATGTGATTCGATTTTGGTTCATTACAAGAATAGCCAAAGATCTTTAATTTCACTTGAAGTCTCTTTTACTGTTTTCAATCTTGGTAATTAAGGAATAGCTAGCAAATATTCAGCTACCGTAAGATTATTATGGTTTTTAAATCACATAATTTAGGCAAGATTTGATAATTGTTTAGTGATGTCTATAATTTTATTTGTTTTGGGTAGCCACAACATCTTCAATCTGTTAAAATTATATATTACACGCGGTTTATTTGGATCACATAAAGTCTTTGGCATATCATTTTGTGATTAAGTTGTATGCTAATATGATGGAATTTACGCCCAGGCAATTTCGTTATATTTGTATATTCATTCAATCAGTGCATGAAATACTCGGAATACGGTCAATAATTTAGCCCACAGGCAATTATGTATCGGAATTGTAGTTTAGTTAGTTTTATCAGTGATGATAGAAATAAATCATTTAATTTACTTTATGGTTATTTGTAAATAATTTCCAATTCTATCTATGAATTTAATTTTATGATGTAACTTTAGATCATATTTCTTAATTTTGCCCACAGGGATTAAGAAATGGAACATGATTCTAAGTTTTTAATCATAATGATAGCAATGAATCTTATTGACTAAAACTTTGCCTACATGCAAGTTTTTATGTCATTTGATTCTTCAACTCATTTGATAATGGTTTCATCATAAATAATTTTTCAGTTGGATCTAATTGAGTAAAATTTAGCCCACATGCAAGTTTTATGTCACTAGATTTTCTGGCTCTTTAGTATTGTGAAAAATATTATCATAAGGGTTTCTTAATTGGATTTAATAGAATTAAAACTTTAGCCAAAGCAAGTTTTATTGTCAATAAATCCCACCACCCATTATATTGATAATTTTATCACAATTTCTTAGAGTTATAAATTCAGTTCAATTATAATTTAAGTTTCATTGGTTTCCATTGGCAAAACCATGTATTAGTCACTTTCCAAAAATTTAGCAACTTCTTATTTAATTAAATCCACGAATCTTGCTCGGTTTCTCGGACTACTGTAGTAAGTTACGTGATTTGACATACTCTTTTGGATTCATTGATTACAAAAATGGTATCTTTTGAGCAAATTCTAACTTGGTTTTGAAAGTGTATTTTGTATTTTTTTAGTATGTCAAACTATTGGTGGGGAATTAATATCTCCATTATTTAGTTGGACTTTAATTGGAAAAAAAATTGATTATTTAGTATGCCCAACTAAATGGTGGGTAATTATGTCCTTCATTTGGTCTAGTTGGTCAATAAATCACCTTATGATATGTATGTTATGAATTTCGCTGAAGAATACTTCTTAATCAGTGGGTGTTATTCATTTAGCAAAAGATCATTAAGATACTCAACTAATTTTTGGATTTAATTATTTATTCATACATTCCAAAATTGGGTTTGTATGTTAGACAATAAGTACAAAAGATTCACAGAGTATTAATCTTGTTCTTGTTCATTATAATCATAAGTTAAAATTATTGATACGTTTGGTTGTGCAAATATTTATGAAAATGTTGTACATATTCAAGGAGATTTATTAGAACAAAACATTTAACTTGTGGTGCACGTCATATTAATAAATTCTTCAGTGATTAATAGAGTCTCTAGTTTCTTCAAAATTGATCCTGGACATTTCATTGTAAGGCTCAAATAACAATTTTGTGGGACATATAGTAAGACTCTTTAATGTCCAGATTCATTTAAAATGAACATTGAAGTGTTAATTTGGGAAGTTACTGTTGTATGATTAGATTCCAAATTATGGATTTAGACTTTGTGTTTATTGTCTAAGTTTTTGGAATTGCTTACTGTTGACTGACTATCTTTTTGGCTATTTTTTGATGATTGGGAGTAAACAGACGTGTTAACATCAAGCTCTTAGTGATAAGAGATAGTACTTAAAGTTTAACTATAAAGAAGTCATTGGAATATAGTTTAGCTTATGCTAACATGGTAGAGATCTCTACTTATAGGCATGCTTATAAAGTTTTAGAGATCTATATTCAGTGTATTCTTTTGTATCAAGTTTGGATTTTTTTCTCTTCATTGTGCGCATAATGTATCTTTTGATAAACATCCCTTAAGGTACTGAGAATAAATCATTAGGTTTGTTCGTTAAAGGACTAAATTGGAGATTTGAAATGCATTGTGACCATAATGGCACAGACTATAACTTGATTAAAAGAGGTATGTCACTATTTCTTGTGGTTGTTTTGTTCTTGATGAAGGTTTGCTAGTCTTGCACAAGTGGGAGAATGTAAGATTTTCCCTTATAATATATATTGATATTATATATTAGGGCCTTTAATTAATGTGGTGCAAGTTGATAGGCTTATTAAGTGATCTGGTTGGACTTAATAACTAGTGTTGTTAGTCAACCAGACTGCTGTGCTCTCATATAATCTGGATTGATGGGATAACAGGATGGTTGGGTTGTTAGGCACATTCAGTTACGGTACTTCAGACTACTAAGTAGATACAAATACACCATCTTAGGTTTCGTGAGTCAGGTCTGAGGCACAGATACATGATGATCGGCTCACCGTTAAGAAGGCAACACAACAGGAACATCAACTATGGCTGGAATCAACCAGGCTACGCTTTCGCCATCTATATATAACGAGGTTTAGGTTTCTCGTATACTATGGTTCATCATAGTCTAAGACTATTGTTATATCTAACAGCGAATGCTATAGTTGTTGGAGGAACATAGAGAAATGGCCCGTAATGAGCAGTGGATGATTCGTGCAGAATAAGAATTCAGTTTGGAAATATTAAAAAAATAAAAAAGCCACTAACAGCAACGGCGCAGAAGGAGAAGAATATTGATCATTTCGGCCTCACAATTGTTCGCGGTCCTTCAGGAGACTATGAAACAACCTTGTCTGGTGATGTTGAGCACTCGTCTAGGGAGAGAAACTAACACAGAGGAAAAGTGGGGCAATACAGGTAAGTCTTCTTTCCTGCTGGAGCCTTTCTACTTGGATCCTTAATTTGGCTTTTGGCTGGGGGAAAAAGGTGCCCATCCTTCGAGTCAAAGGCGGACACTCTACAACAATTCATTAAGCCAGAAGGTGAATTGGCACTATCAACATAAAGGGTCGAGGAGGAACAGCCAAAACCAGTCTCCATGTTCCCCTGCTTCGAAGGAAATGTACTGATTCTAGTATTTTGTTTTCGGGAGCCAGGTCAACCCAGTTGAGCTCAACAGGCAACCTATGGATCTGAATTGCGCACAGGAGGAAAGCGGTAATCCTTTTTCCTCCACCCTATTGGTTTCAATGATTTTAGTTTTTTGGAACTGTAGGGGTGTTAAGAGTGGAGAGCACGAGACGGCATGCCAAGGAGATTCTAAAGTCGCCTGATGTGTGTGCGTTTGTTTTTTAACTAAGACTAAAGCACTAATAGCTTATTAAAGATGGCTGACAAGTTGGGTTTTAGTTCATCTTTTATGCAGACCTATTGGAATAAGGATCGGATTCCTCTCTCGGGTGGTGGGACACACAATTCAAACCATCCATACCTTATTAACCGTTGGATGGCAAGTGCTCTGGTTTATTTTGCTTATGTCAGACTTAATCTTAGGGCAAAAGGGTCTTCTGGCATGAATGGAGGTCTTACTCTAATTCTTTTCAAGACCCTTGGATCATGTTGGGGGACTTTAATGACATAACGGGCATTCGGATTAGTGGGAAATATGGACATTATTCCCAGTGCGGTGGACAGATTTTTGAAAGCCTTCAATGATTGCGGGCTCAAGGACCTTGACACTTCTGGCCCCAGGTTTTCGTGGTATAGAAAGTTGCACTGTTGGAAATTATAGAATTTCCGACCACTTGAAAGTGATCTTAAATCAAGTCAAAAGCCTTGTTCTGACCACTTTTGGTATCTGGAAAAACCTTTATTGCTATTTTCGACCACTTTTTTGTTTTCGATTTGATTTAAGATCACTTTTAGGTGGTCGGAAATTCCATAGTTTCCAGTAGTGTTGGGTGATAGGATCACTCTTTGAAGGAAGCTGGATAGAGTCTTCTAGAATATGTAAGCTCATCTCCTCTCCCTGGAGGAGAAAGCCGATATTCTCCCTCATACCCATTCTGATCACCACCCAGTTCAGTTTTCCAGTACCGCCATCTCACCACCTTCTAGTCTAGGAAGGATATACCTTACATATTCGAGGCGGCATGGCTGTTGAGAGATGACTATCGGGACATATGGTATTAAGCTTGGAACTCTCACCCGGGGGACATTCTAGGTGCAATTGATAAAGTGGCTATCTTATCCAAAGATTGGAATCATAAAATCTTCGGAATATTTTCTACAGGAAGAAAAATATTCATGCTAGAATTGCAGGGATCCAATCGTCCCTAAGATTCGGTTTTGATAAGGGCTTGGTCAAGCTTGAAGCTGATCTCCTCAACGATCTTAACAATATTCTTAAGGAAGAAGAGGTGTTTTGGTTTCAGAAATCTAGAAAAGAGTGGATTTAGGATCGAAATAAGAAAACTAGTTTCTACCATCAGGCCACTTTAATTAGAAGAAATCACACCCGTGTGACCATGCTCAAGATTAACGATGAGTGGACTTCTAATCCCCAGATTATCAAATATCATATCGCTAACTACTTTAAGTTGCTTTTTTACAGGAACCACGGAGAGAACAACATAGATTCACCGCTGCAGAGTGGTCGTTCTATTAGCAATAGACAGGCCCAAAGTCTTATTAGACAAGCTAGGCACCATGAAGTCCGGGCGGTCGTGTTTGGCATGAAGCGTTTCGGGAGTCCAGTGACCAGTTGGGGATTCAGGTGGCCTTTTATAAACAATATTGGGACATCATAGGGTGTTAAGGATATATGTGGCTGACAACTTTGGTATATAATTAGTTATGATTGCATTCCTTTTATGTAGCGTTGTTAGACTGGTTGTTACAACAACCTGCTAACTACCTGTTATCTTCCTCTCCCTTGTAGGTATTTAAAAGCTGATTGTTTTAGATCAATAATATCTGTTGAGTTCATAATCTATTATGGTATCGTGAATGCCCCAACTTCTGTCAACCCGCGGCTCATTTAGCTTGGTATCGTCAAGACCAAGTTATTGTCAATGCTCTACTTGGGAAGCTGTACTGACACCATACAACCCCTTATCTCCTCGGGGCTACGACAGCCGATGATTGCATGGCAATGCCTTGTTGCTAGTTACGCTAGTTTACTCACGAGGACGTATCATATATCCCTCAAGGCCAAACTCACGAGGAATCTGCGAGGGTCTCGGTCCATCACCACTTATCTTAATGACATGGGAGCCATAGCTGATGATTTAGCGTTGGCTCAATGTCCCATATCTGACGAAGATCTAATTGTCTATGTATTGACTCAGCTTGGCGAGGATTACAACTCTATCGCATCAGCCATCCGCGTTCGTGAGAAACCCCTTTCCTTTTGGTGAGTTGGCAGATGTGCTGACTGACCATGAACGCCAATTGGCAGACGCAGATGGCTTTGCGGCAGTCCTCTTTTACTACTGATAATGTTACTCAACAACGCACCTCGACCCCCTCGCGGCGGCGCAACCACCAGTCAACACCAACCGGAGGGCCCGCAACAATAACAATCATTATGGCTCCAATCGGCAACAAGGGGGAACACCATCGCTCGGTATTGTCTGTAAGTTTTGCTATCTTACCGATCATGAAACAAGGGTGTGTCGCAAGCTAGCCTGATTTCTAAAGGAGTATAATGTTCCTCTTGTGCAATCCTATGTATCTCCTAACAGCCAATTCGATGACTGGGGCTTCCCTCCCTGGATGTTTAATAGTGTGGCGTCGCACCATGTGACACCGAGCCTCGCTCCTCTGCAGACTTTCACCGAGTATAGTGGATCGAATGAAATGCGCCTGGTTGACGGTAATTCCTTACAAAATATCCCATGTTGGCCAGTCTGTCATTCCCACTCTTCTAATGTTCTCACTCTAGATAATGTCTTGCGTGTCCCATAGTTACACACTAATCTAGTTTTCTATTTTCTCAGTTATGCAAGACTAATCGTGTGTCTGTTGAATTCTTTGATCTCATTTTTCTGGTCAAGGAACTTCGAACGAGGATTCCACTGCTACGGGGGGCGAAAACATTAATGGTGTCTAGTTTGGACCAGTTGCCTCTCACCCAACAGTTCATGCTACGCAGTTGGCTTGTTTGTCTCAGTGGCACTACCAACAATTGGCTGTTTCCGTCGATAGTACAGGTGTTGGCAACTTGTGTTGCAACGCTGTACGAACGTTCCATGTCCCTGCTCTGTCACTCCATCTGCGAAATTTAACTGCTCCATACCTATGCAATGTCCGATCAAAACAAGACTCATAACGTGCTTCATCATCATAAAAGATACACCTGTTAGCGGCACTAAACTCTTTGCAACTGTGGATGTTTAGGTACTAGAACTGTGAGGAAGCGCTAAAGCCTGATTCGATATCTCTATTAGTTGAAAAAAGAACAAGCTTGAATTCGCTACTATATAGAGCTTCACTTTTGGCTAGAACCACTTTTCTCAAATTACATTTGGTTGTATCGGCAGTGGAAATGAAGCATCGGTATGTGTTATGCAATATTATTTTTATTATCAGTTCAATATCACTCAGGCAAGTAGGAAATATATCATTTTTAGAACACTGCTCACTATCGTAAACCTTTGTCATTATAATCTATTTAACTAACGACAATCAGATACAATGGGGGGAGTTCATTGTTCGAGAACTATATCGTTCCAATTTTTTTAATAGCTTCCACTCCGGTTTTATCGTGTGCTCATTGTCAACGCACCTTGCGGTGATCCTCTAGATTGGACCGCCACAATTGCAACACAACCCACTTATATTTTCTCTTATATTTGGAGGACAACACTGTGCTGTAGAGGCTCGAGGACTGACTGACGGCCATGCGAGGTCGTAGGAAATCTGGCATGTCTCTTCTTTCACTTACGCGCGTGATATTGTTTGCATCCCTCACTCGATACTCCTGGATACGTTCGTTTTATATGACGAGGGCCGTGTTCATAGTCTTATTAACACGGATCCTCCCTATCTCCAATTTTAATAATCAATCACTTTTTTATGCTCTTGTTTAACATTTGGCCTAATTTTGCAAGTAGCTTTCAGACCCTTTTGGTATGGCCTGGTGTTGACTTCATCCTGGGGTGCGTACCTAATTAGTACACTGATCAAGGACCCGCTACAAACCAAAGGATGTCAGCGTCCAATTGTATTATTCCTTGGCTAGCTCGAACACCCAATTCCCGGCTTTAAATGTCTAAGATTCGATTTAGAGATTCGAATCGTTTTATGTAGTCATAGGCATGTTAGAATTGGGCTCGAAAATTGCCAGCTCCTATGTGTTCCTATTAAAATTAGCCGAGTTAGTTCGATTTGCAAAAAGTCCATCTAACAACTTACTTCTTATTCTGCTCTAATTGGGAATTTTAGAATCACGTTCCGTAAGCATAATTTTGTGCAAATCGTTCTCCCCGTTTGTTCTTATCACAGGTTAGAACGGTTGGGTGTTGCAACCTCCTAAGGTTCCAACACCAAAGCTCCACCATGATCCAGTTCAAAGTCCAGCTTTCCAACAGCCAGCTCCTAACCCTCTAGTTCCACAGTTGCCAGTGTTACCAACACCAGTTCTTCCAACTCCAGTTCAAAGTCCCAGTTCCAAACTCCCAGTTGCCAAGCACCTGCCGCAGGTCGGCTGCGTCCAATTCACCGTCCCTCACCACTGTCTTAGAAAATGGCCAACATGCATGCCCAATCCGTGTCTTCGGGCAAATTACTTCTGCATTAACCCCAACACTGCTCTCCACCTTCGATTCGAAACGTCTCTTACTCATGACTAATGTATCGGACGTTCCCACTATGCTTCCAAGAAACCCGGAGCAGTCGTCCCCTACAATCCTCAACATCAATTGATACCAAAGGATTATTAAACGATATGTCATAATAACGACCCAATGTTACAATCCTTGCCTTCCTCTTCTAGATATCTTCGTACACGCTCGCCCAGACGCTCTTAAAGGATGCTCGGTTATGGAGGAAGCAATGGATGTATGGAGTCAACAATTTGAAGCTATCCAAGCGGTAACATACCGTGGCTACTGGTTCCCACGCGGGCGGACTGTTATCCGTTGGTCTTTGTTTAAATGGGTTTCCGTGTATACAGATCGCAAATCGGATGGGTCTCCCGGTTTGATCATTTTAAAAGCGCGGGGTCATGTGTCGATATGTATGGGATGGCTTATGCAGTACTTCTGGACTGGACTATTTCTCCGAGACACTAATACGTATGCCTCGGTTAAAGAAACCTGGTCACTGAAGGTATTGATATGATTCACGTGCTATACCATTGCTTGAGTGACTGTCGCTCTGGGGTCTTAGGGCGCCAGCTCGATATTCTCAAAATAATCGGCGTTGTACTTAATAGAGAAACATTGCGTGAAGGTCTAGGTTTTTTGTACTGGAGGCAGCCTCCCGGAATTTGTTGAATGGATGTCTATTCAAGCTCATGTAAATGCAATACTGACAAGTGCTTTATATGGTTCTTAACAAGGGCATCATAGGGTTTTCGTGTTCGATGTTTCCCGTATAGGGATGTGAAAGTTAGAGGGGGCGGGAAGGTTAATAAGATCTTTTCAAGCTTTTGTCAAATAATAATCTTTGGTTAACTTCAATTAAGTAAGCATAGTAAATACATGTAGTTATGAACTGCACAGCGGAATAATATGTAGAGTTATGTCCCAACTCAGTAATTTAAAATGCGCATGTAATTTAAGGAGTAAATATGTACAGATGTAGTAAAGCTGACAGAGATAGTCTTCGAATATATAAAAGAGATGGTGCAGCTCAAAATATAATACAATATTCCAAGATTCTAAAATAAGATATCGTTATCACGACTCGTCCGGGGTGATTAAAATTACAGTGCAGCAACGTCAAACTTGCTTTTGATATAAATAAATCAAAATCTATTTTTAAAGAACAAAGCCGCTTTTTTTCCGTGGTGAAAAGTTTTTAGTCACATGCATACGTGAAAACACACTAAACCCGAAAGATTATGATTAACTGTGAATAGTAAACGGGTTAGTCAGATAAGATAGATAGATAGAGGCAAATTATGTAGTGCAGATATGTTAAATGAGAGATTTGACAAGTTTATCAGTGTTTCGGGAAGTCGGCGTAATGCTCCTAGTCCACTTTTCTCTTTCAGCGTCTAGTGAGAAATTTCCTATTTTTCCACAGCACAGTTACAATAGTCGAAGTAAGCGTAGCAAAAGAACTTCTTCGGATGTTTTGCAGGACAGCTACACATCCAACTCCGAGTGTCTCGGCCACGAACTACACTCTTAACTGCCGAGTATTTCACACACAGCTATTACTCAACGCCAACTAAGTGTCTTGCACACAACTACACTTAGCACTACGAGTGTGTTTTGCACAAGCTACAACTCACTAGAGATTTTGCAACACAGCTATACTTACTTTTTAAATTACAATCAAGAGTAATTGTATCTGCTCTCCAACTAGATTTTGATGACTATTCGACCTAAGTCTCCTTAAGAATATTTGAGGGCGGCATTGCACTTTTTGAATTTGCACTTGTTTTGTACGTGTGTAGTTGCACCTCTATCTTATTCACCTCGTGCTTGTGGGTCTTCAAGTCTTCATCGGCTTTCTTATAGGCAATCAAATGTAATGCCGTTTGGATGTAGGATAATTTGATATTTGAATTATGGATCTCATGTTAGCTTGATATTGTTGACCATAAGTTAGTGTCTTCAAAATTTTTTTTGATTGTGATTTGTCACTTTGGCTGACAAAGATAGATATTTTATCACACTTGATTTCTAAGTTTTTTTTAAAAATATTATTTTGCTTGTCTTTATTGAATATCCAACGTATCTTTGAAATAAATTTCAATTTGATAGAATTTTAATTTCTAGGATAAGTTTTTATATTCATGTCTTCATAAATATTTTTTTCCGTTCTTAGTCAAATGTCTTTTCAGGCAATTTATGGATTCTTGTGGGCATGTGGGCTAGATTCTTGTAACTAAATTCCATTCGAATTTATCCTGATCATCTTGCTTCTTTGCTACACTGTGCTCCTTTGACTTGAACATCGTGCTCCTTTGAACATTGTGCTTTTTCTGGTTCGGTCACATTGTGACCCTTTGGACACATCGTGCTCCTTTAAGATTTGGTCACATTGTGCTCCTTTTAGACTTGGTCACATTGTGACCCTTTCAGATTTGGTCACATTGTGCTCCTTTGATAACATTGTGCTACTTAGCACACATTGTGCTCTTTAGCACACATTGTGCTCCTTGTACGAAAATCTACTTTATAAAAAATAAATACTTAAAGGGGGAATCGATCTCGAATGTGATCGTTCTAAGTAAGGACTTCTACCATTTTGCCGTTAAGCTCATCTAGTCATTCTTTGCAACGCCATTGCTTTATGTTTTTTTCTCAGATGAATACTCGAAGGACAAAAATTAACTTCCAAAATTAATTTTGTTCTTCCTATGGTAGAATCCCTTTGATTCGATATTCTGATTTATGATGCTTGTACTAAAAGACCAAAAACAAAGGGGATATAAAGTACATTTGGCTCATCAAAACTTACAAAAATATTCCTATCAGTTTGGTACTTGGAACTTTCCCAATTCTTGTTACGTTGTGGGTTTTTGAAGTCACAAGCAAATGCGTCTTTGTTCATTTATTCTGCTAATGATATTATTTTTTATTTCCTGGTGTATGTCGATGATATTATACTAACAGGAAATAATGTTGCATGGCTTGATCAATTTGTTGAAACTCTGGCAGCTCGCTTTGCCCTTAAGGATCTTGGTCCCTTGCATCACTTTCTAGGTGTTGAGGCTGTTTCAACACCCACTGGCATGTTCCTGTCTCAGAGTCAATATATCACAGACATACTTGTTTGTTTTGAGATGGATGGTGCAAAGGTTGTTTCAACGCCACTTCCAATATCAGACAAGTTACTCCCTGCGCAATCCGGTACTGCTACGGTGGATGTAACTCAGTGCCGGCGTCTTCTTGGCTTGTTGCAGTACCTGGTCATCACTAGACTTGATGTGTCCTATGCAATTAACCGGCTCCCACAGTTCATGAATATGCCGACGGAGGTGCACTGGCAAGCTGCGAAATGGTTGTTACGCTACCTGAAGGGTACGGTCTACCATAGGTTGTACCTCCGTGCCGGACAGCCTCTCTCACTAAGTGTGTATACATATGCTAATTGGGGTGGTTGCACTGCAATGGGCTATCCACTACCGCTTACTTATTGTATCTTGGGACCAATCTCGTCTCTTGGAAATCCACTCGTCAAAAATCTGTTTCGCGCTCGTCTACAGAAGCTGAATATCGGGCCTTGGCGAATGATGCTGCAGAAGTTTTGTGGGTTAAAAATATGTTGCATGAGCTTCGGTTGCAGCTGTTGGGGCCTCCAGTTCTACTATGTGACAACCTCAGCGCTACGTATGTGTGTAAGAATCCGGTGTTCCATTCGCGTATAAAACACCTTGCTCTTGACTATTTTTTTGTTCGTGACCTGGTTTCTAATGGTTCATTGGTGGCTCAGCATATTTCTGCGTCAGCTCAACTTGCTGATTTTCTTACGAAGCCGTTCGTTGGTAACAAATTTTGTTAACCATTGTTTTATTTCAAGTACCATGCCTATTGGGATGCTGGAGGCATATATGACTCTCATACCGAAAAAGGATAGACCTGAAAATGTGGGTGCTTTTAGACTCATCACCCTTTTGAATGTGGCGTTTAAAATTGTTTCTAAAGTGCTGGTTAATCAGCTTAGGCCTATCAGGCAGTGAAATTATTGGACCTTTCCAAAACAGTTTCCTGCTAGGTAGGTCAACCTTGATAATTTGATTTTTACTCAAGAAGTGGTTCATAGCATGGAGAAAAATAAGGGCAACAAGAGCCTCATGATTTTTTCACTCGATATTCACTTGGCGTATGATAGCCTAGATTGGCAATTTTTGTATTTGGTTCTGTCGACTATGAATTTTCCCAGAAGGTTGCCTTCCATCATTCTCTTTGCTCTCAAAGAAAGTACTACCTAAATTAATTGGAATGGTGGTAAGTTACCCCCGTTCGGGGTAGGTAGAGGTGTTAGACAAGACAACCCTTTGGCTCCCTACCTTTTCATTCTTGCTATGGAAATTCTCTTGTGGGCTATTCAAGAGGAAGTTAGGAAGGGTTTCTAGAAATCGTTCAAAGTGGCGCTCGGGGAGGTACTGAAATCTCTCATCTGTTTTTCGTTGATGACCTTATCCTTTTTGGTGAGGCATTTGAGCAAAAACTACGGATCATCCTCGCGGTGGTTGATAACTTCTCCAAACAATCAGGTTTGTCCCTTAATTTTAATATAATTCCCTTATTTATTGTTCCCGTAACACACAAGTGAAAGGACCAAACGTCGTGGAGATCGTGGGGATTCTAGTGACGGACAATATGGGAAAATATTTGGGGCATTCCCATGCTTCAGAAGCGAGTCACCAAGCATACCTTCTGGGTACATTTTATAAAAAATGAAAACGAATCTATCGGGTTAGAAACGAGACTCTCTCAGCCTTGGCTGGTCGCAGGATCCTTACCTAATCAGCCCTCGCGACAATTCCAGTCTACACTATGTAAGTGTTGCCCCTCCCTAAGAGTACCTGCGATAATATTGATAGGACCTGTCATGACTTCTTGTGGGGTGACTCGCAAGATAAGAAAAAAATTCTCTTCAGTGATTTGGGACTAAGTATGCTAGCCATGCGTGAATGGGGACCTTGGTCTTCGGAAAGCCACACACTTTAATGAAGCCTTACTGGCCAAACTCGCATGGCAGATGCGTTCAAATTCTGATAAATTATCGACGAAAGTGATGAAAGACAAATATGTTAAGCAGGGTGATTTCCTATCGTCTTCGACACCAGCTTACGATTCGTGGGCATGGAAATGTAAGTTAATCCTAAAACATAAGATCTTCAGAACACATGCCTTTACATATTGTATTAAATTAACATTCTGGGAACATACCTGCCGTCCATTGTTTTCCCCGTATTGCCTTGAACCAGATACTTGGTTTCTCCCTCCAGATCTTTAGTATTCCTTAGTCTAACTCAGATGGAGAGGTTTAGTTTCTTTTAGAAGATTGGGGAGAGGACTAGAGAGATTAGTGTGGCTAATCATAATCTCTTGGTTCCATCAACCTGAGAGGTTATTATGTGATGAGCAGTTGAAGACTGTCATTATCTTTAACTGGCCAATCATGATAATTATATCATTATTAAATATAATTAAATGTTGTATGAGCCATAAGATAATACAATGAGAAAATAGAATAATATTAATAATTATTATAACATTCTCCCACTTGGCTCGTAAGTCACTAAATTTAATAATGAACGTGAAACATAATATGCATGGTTATAAGGTAATTCCTTCATTATATTGGTCAGAACATAAATCATCGTTAAGTTTAGAAACTAATAAGAATCATGGCGGTAATACGTCACTTCTAATTTAACGCAGTCCCTTCCATGTGTATCACAATAGTTAATTTCAAACTTAATAATTCATAATGAACTTCTCCATGATGATCCACGATAATGTCTTTGTCAAGGACAAATCTTGTTTATATTAACATAAACATTCATGTATACATACTTCAAAATTAAACAGGACACTGAATATAGAAACGAAACTATATTGAGCTCTAAGTATCAAATATATAAAAACACACAACCTTAACGTAATGTTAACAGTTTCCAATAACGCCCATTCTTTCAACATGCTCACGAAATGCCTTCGGTGGCAATGCTTTAGTTAATGGGTCTGCAATCATTAATCTAGTGCTAATGTGTTTAATTGATACTCTTCATTCCCGAACATCTTCTTTAACGGCAAGATACTTCAAATCAATACGTTTAGCACCACTTGTATACTTGTCATTTTTTTTAGAAAAGAAGACTGTTGCGGCATTATCACAATAAATTTTCAGCGGCTTGGCAATACTGTCGACAATTCCAAGTCCTGAAATAAAATTTCGCAGCCATAATCCATGATTTGTGGCCATAAAACATGCCACAAACTCAGCTTCCATAGTGGATGCAGCAATGACAGTCTGCTTCACACTTTTCCAAGAAATAGCCCCCTCGGCTAAAGGATAAGGAATATTTTCCATTTCTACGCTCCAATTCATTCTTACGCATTGGATAAGGTTGTACTTATCTCCCTTCTGAATTGGAGCAAATGATGCAGAGCATTTTTCCATTCTAATCTTCCTAAAACTTTGTTAATATATGTTTCTGAGACAATCCTAACACTCCTGTGATCTATTATGAATTGAAATATTTCAATTCCAATCACAAAGGATTCCTCACCCATATCTTTCATTTCAAAGTTTTTAGAAAGAAACTGCTTGGTCTCTTGCATTAAACCAAGATCATTAGTAGTAAAGCAAAATGTCATCAACATATAGAATCAAAATATAAACTTGCTCCCACTGACCTTTAGATATATACACCGATCAACAGTGTTTTCCTTAAATCCAAAGGCCGTTACAGTATCATTAAACTTTAAGATACCATTGCGGGAAGCTTGCTTAAGTCCGTATATCAGTCTGTTAAGTTTACACACCATATGTTCCTTTCCTTCAATTGAAAAACCTCTCAGGATGCTTCATGTAAATTTCTTCCTCTAAATTTCCATACGGAAAGACAGGTTTTCACATCCTTTGTGTAGCTCAAAGTCATAATGAGCTACCAATGCCATAATTATTCTAAAATGAATCTTTCTTCGAAACATGTGAAAATGTTTCATTAAAATCAATACCATCCTTTTTGAGTAAAACATTTGGCAATAAGTCTGGCTTGTATCGTACGATATTGCCATTTGAGTCATGTTTGGTCTTAAAAAACCCATTTACAGCCACCTGGCTTACAACCTTTATTCGCTATCGTCCCATTTACAGTCAAAGACAAGTCAAAAACCCATTTATAACCAACTGGCTTACAACTTTTAGGAAATTCAACAAGATCCATACTTCATTATGTTCCATTGATTTTAACTCATCTTTCATGGCTTCAACCCATTTAGAAGAATTAGGACTATTTATAGCATGTGAAAATGAAACTGGATCTCATCAATACCAATGTCAAAATCTGATTCTTGAAGATAAACCACATAATCATCAGATATAGCAGATCTCCTTTGTCTTTGAGATCTTCTTAATGCTACTTCTGTAGGAATATCATTTGTGGGTTCATTGTTAACTTCATCATGGAGTGGTTGATCATTAATCTCTTGATCATTAATTTCTTGTTCAGGCAAGTGACTAAATTGTTCAACCGTTGCAGATGAGCAATTTAGTAACTCCAGGTAGAGTAATTTGTCGCACAAGAACAACAAATTGAGAAGAAGATATCAGAGAATCTTGCACTGTAACTTCTTTAAGTTCCACTTTTCGTGGTTCAACGCTCCCACTTATGGTTAACATTCTCAATGAACTTGCATTTCCAGTCTCAACAATTCTAGTAGTATGGCTAGGACAGTAGAATCTATACCCTTTAGATTTATCTGGATAACCAATGAAAAACCAACTAGTTGTTCTTGAGTCCAGTTTCTTTTAATGTGGATTATAAATGCGTATCTCCGCTGGGCATCCCCAAACATGAAGGTGCCTTAAACCAGGTTTCCTTCTGTCCACAGTTCAAATGGTGTTTTTGAAACTGCCTTACTAGGACCCTGTTTAATAAATAGGCAGCGTTTTTAAAGCATATGTCCACAATGATAAGGGTAAAGAAGAATAACTCAGCATACTCCTAACCATTTCCATCAATGTACGATTACGCCTTTCTGCAACGCCATTTTGTTGTGGCGTACCGGCATTGTGTATTGAGCACAAATGCCACGTTTTTCAAGAAACTTAGCAAATGGACCTGGGCATTGTCCATTTTCAGTATACCTTCCATAATATTCACCACCCTATCGGATCTTATAATTTCACCTTTTTGTCCAATTGTCTTTCAACCTCATCACAAATACCTCTAATGCATTTATTGATTGAGACTTTTCATGCAAAAATAGACATAACCATAACGTGAAAAATCATCAATAAATGTGATGAAATATTTTCCTTTCCGAAGGTTGGACATCAAAAAGGTCCACATATATCAGTGTGTATAATTTCAAGGAGCTGTGGCTTCTTGTGGCTGCATTCTTATTTGTTGTGGTTTGAATGTTTCCTTTAATCAGTCCACACCAAATATAGATCAGTAAAATAATTCGGGAAGGATTTCATCTTTTACAATCTTTGAATCCTTTCCTTAGATATGTGACCCAAACGTTTATGCCACAAGTAAGCTGATCTTTCATCACTAAACTTCGTTTAGTTCCAATACAATGCAGGGTTAATAGAGTTTCAGCAAAAGAGATTGTCAAGCTTTAGTTGTACAAGCCATCGGAAAGAATACCAGAACCAATAAAATGATTTGTTTGAATAAACTAAAACATCCATTTCCAAATTTAAAGGAAAAACCATAATAATCCAGTTTTGACAAGGAAATTAAATTCCTAGAAACTGAAGGAACATAAAGAGTTTCAAACAAATCCAAATGATTTCCAGTATCTAAAATTAAACGGTAAGTTCCAATGGCTTCTACTGGAGCTTTGACACGATTCCCCATGAACACAATTTTTCATTTGGCTTTATGGTTTGGGTCATAAGGAATCCCTGCGTAGTATTCGAAACATGAGTAGTGGAACCAGAATCTATCCACCAAGTATTATAGGGAAACTTCAGTTAAATTTGATTCGAAAACATACTGATATATAATGTATACCTTTCTTTTCGAACCATGCCTTACGCTTAAGGCAATCTTTCTGAAAATGCCCAGATTTCTTACAGAAATGACACTTGTCATTTTATGTTCCTTTTTGTGGATTTGAGAAGAGGACTCATTAATCTTCATTGGTCCTTTCTTAACCTTTTGATTCTTCTTTCCAAACTTTTTACCAGCCTTGACTGACCCATGAGATTGATTGAGTGGATTCCTTGTCTCTTAAGCCTGTTTCTTCTCGAGTTAGCATTTCATGCAATTCGAACACATTCCACTTATCTTTAATGGAATTGTAATTCACTTGAAATGTCTCATACTCAAGAAGCAAAGAGTTTAAAATAAATTGTACAAGGAAAGTATCATTCACGTCCATTCCCATGGACTTTAATTTTGCTGCTAAGCTCAACATCTCAGTAACATGATCATGCATGGAGCACGAACCATCAAATTTCATGTTGGTTAGTTTACTCATAAGAGTGCCTGCTTGGGCTTATCAGCACATTCAGAATGTGAATTTTCCTCCACATGTTTCAACATATACTTAGCACTGTCAAATTTGGGAATTGTGGACTTAATGTTGTTTCCAAGTGTCATTCGCATAAGCATTAAGAGTTTATTCGATTTTTCCCATGCTTGATGGAAAGCAAAATCATCATCACTGCTATTATCATTAATAGCAGCGGGCTTGTCATTCAAGAGTGCTAGATCAAGATCCAAAACACCGAGGTGAAACTGGATTTGTTCATGCCACTCAGCAAAATTCAGCCCATTATACTTAACAATAGACGCAGCTTGCGAATGCATTGAAACACAACTAGATGCTGCAATGAATATGAAATACTCAAACATTAATTATATTCAATACATAAACAGACAACAGATTTAATCAACATAATTATAAACAATCAAAGTACATTGAAGGTCTCCTTTGGGTGATCCAACAACATATAACTTTAAACATAATCCGATGCAAAAATATTTCATATAATTGACTATTAAATATATTATGACTGGACTTGTTTGCTATCTTTGGATATGCTGAACAACCCAATCAAAATAAATAATTAACCACTATTATGTTTATAATTATGAAATAATGATCACCTTTGGGCGACTCTTAATATTTCAAAATTATTAAACTTCAATTTACCCAATAATATAGATAATAAAGTCATGTTATCTCATTATAAGCATCACATAATCATGGGTAATTGAATTTTATTTAAATTTGATATCTATTAAAACTTTATAATTTGGCCACTTTGGTGACTAACAAATTAATCATAATTAGATACCAAGTTAAGTGGATATGATATAATAAATAATATCATAAAATATCCACATACATAATTATCACTAATATGCAAGTCAAATGATTTGACTCATTTACATGGGTGGGGATCGAACCCCTCACCTCAAGTTTAAAAGACGAGGTTCTAAACCACCATGCAAACTATGTTGGTTACAAAAAAAAACATAATTAATCTACATACATAATACACATAATTAATTAACAATAAATTATTTATTATACAAATTAATCGCAAGCAAATATGGCGGAAGCAACTGTTACATGAAAACATCCAACAAATTACATAAGTTTACTGGGCATGATTTGACTCACAAGACAAATTACCACGTATTAGGATGTGATTATGCATACATACATATGCAAAACAAAATCAACAGTTGTAAGAGATACAAAATCTGATTCTAACATAATAAGAATCTAATATAATAACATCCCTGCATGATAAATATATATAATACGCTCTTAGCAATTTGCATCTCTAAAAACAACACAAACATCGGTAGAATTGTAGTCATGCATTCACGTGATCAAAGCTTTAAATATATTCAATCCATACGGAATATTATACTGTAACATATGAAATATAAATTATATATATATAATATATTATATATATATATATATATAATATATATATAATATGATATATATAACAGAACTGGTGGATAGACATTCATACAAAAGCATTTGCAAAGAATGTATATTAATTAATGATGTGTTAATCCTTGCTTAATCACATGGTTGCAGCATGTATTGTAATCCATCCTATATTTAAACACATCAAAAGCATATAAACTGTACATCCATTATGAAAACTGTACAGCGCATGCAAACATAAATGTATGAAAAAACATATGTTCTACAACCAGGCTCATGATACCACATGAGAGTCAATTCTATAAACATAAGATCTTCAGAACACATGCTTTTCACATACGGTATTTAATTAGAGTTCAACGAACATACCTGGGTTCCATAGTTCTCTGCTTATATTAGAAACTTGATTTCTCTCTCTAGACCTTCAACAGTCCTTTCTCTAAGAACTCTGATGGAGAGAGAGACTTTTGGTTTTTGTTTTTCAGAAGGTTGGGGAGAGACCAGAGAATCAGAAATAAATGGTTAATCATCATCCCCGGTTCCATCAACCTGAGAGGATATTATCTGATGAGCAGTTGAAACTGCCATTAATCTTAACTGGCCAATCACATGATTATTTCATTATTAAATTATAATTTAATTATGAGCCACAATAAATTATAATGAACCATAGAATAATAATAATAATAATTAATATTATTATAATAGTTGAATCATTGGAAGGACTTAAAGTCGAAGTGTATGAATTCGTGGTGGGTCCCACTTTTTGTGGTCAAACGAAGCCATGAAAAAAGAGTTACAAAATAGTACACTAGTTGGTCATTCCTACAATGTCTGTACTTGTGAGGCTGAGCTACAACTCTTAATGAATTCATAACTCTTTGAGAAGGGTGGGTTTGTTGAGACAAACCTAATGAATTCACCACATAATGACTTGAGTACAAAAGTGCTCTTAGTGACTTATACTCAATTGGGGTCTAACTTAAGTAGACCTAAAGAGATCCCTGACTTGAGTGGAAAAGGGCTAACCGCCTCTTATGAAAGATAATGGGGGTATCCCAATAAGCTGAGTGACTAAGAAATACGTTGTTAAATGTGGAGTTGTGGGGGTGTCTAGCTAACACCTTCACTACATATACATTGTGATTCACAAACTGTCATTTGCATTGCAAAGAACCGTGTCCATAGTAGGAAGAAAAGACTTATAACTGATTTATGTCTTTAACTACTCTATAAGCCTTTAAAGGTGGTATATATTGAGATAGACTTGATAGAGTTAAAAGTCTATATTGAGATGGACTTGAAAAGACATAAAAATTTATAATGCGATAAGACTTGTCAAGATTAAAAGTCTATAGTGAGATAGACTTTGACAGGGTGGAGGTTTATATTAAGATAGACATAACAGACTTGAATACTAAGGGTATTCATAAGAAGTCAAAGAGTTTGACTTTCGTAGAACCTGCTACTTAGAGTTGATGTGTGCATTAGAGTTCAAAATTTATCTAACCGGTGAGTTCAAGATTCATATCACTCTTGGGAAGAAATTACTCAGTGTCACTACGTGTCAGTTCAAGTTCTCAAACACTGACATTAAGATCAACTCGTTTGTATTGCTCATATTTTATTTTCTTTCTAGCCTTCTACTTTTAATGTGTGGGGGATTGTTGGAAATACATTCAATGTACAAGAGATTTCCACACGTCCATTCTAAGCTATAATTATGGCCCATGTTTGAATTGTTAATTGTGGTTACACAATTCCATAGCCACACGTTCAAGTCATTCCCCCCTTAATTATAGTTGAGTTGTGGCTAGAAGGAAGGAAGCTGTCATACTAATCAGTAATCAGTATATAAGTAGCCTTCCTTCCATTTTTATAATGAACGGATTCCAAAAAGCCTTTCACTTCTATATGAGTTTTATTTCCCTAGGTCTGAGCAAAGTCAGGTTCACCTACGCTATAGTTGGTGCGAACTAAGTGTAGTTAGTCTGTGTAGCCTGTCGAAAGCGTGCCAGGGTTCTAATTGTACCGTTACCGGGCAAATAACGCTTTTATGGTAGTGTTATTATAACAAGGCACAGATTTCCTTTCAGCATACACATGTTGTATCCGTAGCTTCTTAAAAAGTTTCCGGCCAGCGGTTGACGTTGCGAATATTTTCCAACAAGAGCGACTTTTTTTATTCCTTATTTCAGTAGATGTGTTTTGCTCTATGAAGTTACACTTTGTCACCTTTAACAAATATGAGTAGTAACTGTATATTTTCAAGGAATTTTACTTAAAATAAATCTTAAAATTCTACACATTTTAACTTCTTGAGGCTGCTTATGGAGATGTAAATTTCTGTCTATAGATGTCGTATAACAAACTTTAGTTTGTATACTACTCTATGTTGTCTTCTTATAATTACCCATTATCAGGTGATGTGCTTTGTATTGTAGCTACACTGGGAACTGTTGACAATGATACTCAACGGGAAAACATTTTAGAATTTCAATTTTTCCAGCCTGATGACTTAGATGTTGGTAGTCATGCTGAGATTAAAGAACTTTAATATTCATCTAAACTGATAAAACTAAAAACTCAAGTATGCATTTATGCCAAAAACATGTTAGTTAAAGGACAAAGACATATAGTGATAGAAATTCTAGTGTAACAGTTAAAACAGAAATCTATTATTTTTAACATAGTAATAACACAAAAATAGTCACTTAAGTTTCTACTAATAACCCAGAAATAATAGAGAAATAAAATTGAATAACAAAATTTTATTTTATACATGCTAGTGTTTTTACATGTCAACGTAAAACATACATAGTAATTTACGTGAATGACGTAAACGCCAGAATGAAGCAAATACAATTGCACTATGTATGTTAATCAAACTTACATTGAAATGTCAATGCAAATACAAATAGTCACAGCGTAACAGTTAAACACACTGATTTACTGAAATGCCAACAATGACATTTAAAGTAGTCAACAGAACAAAATGAAATTGCAATAAAATCACAACTTAACCTGCAGATTTAAACACATAAATAGGCGGGAAAAACCAACAAGAGTGACGAAACAATCTATTTCTTACCGTGAATAATCCAATTGTAACACTCCAATTTTCAAACACCAGAGCCTAGTATTAATCTTAAATTTAAAGGTAAAATGTAGAATAAGAAAAATGGGTAAAGTGTAACACCCCCAAACACGACCTATATAAAAAAAGGCCTTAACACCTGCAGATCAAGCACAAAACTAGGACAGCGGAAGATAAAAGGAAAACTGGATAAAAAAAATCTGAATGGGTGTTATGCCACGTCTACCAAACCCGGTAAACGCTACTGCGAACAATCTGCAAGTGTAAAACAACTATCCCAAAATGTAGCAATCTAATACTACCACGGCACCACAGCCACAACACAAAAGAAAAGGTGCTAGATTACGGCTTCTAAAATCATCCGCTCGTCTAGACATCACCTGAAAGATACAAATAAACATTGGCGACGCCCGGTCAGCGATAATGCTGGTACCCACAATACCTGTTAAGTATCATACATAGGTAGAGTATATAGGAAAATCATTTTCGAAACGGAATACGTATATATATGTTCAAAACCGAGAGAAGTAATCAACACAAGACTCAACGCTCTCACAAGCAACACGGGAACACATCCCAAAGACCACCACGACTCACAAAAGAGTCAAGGCACTCTATCTCACCCAATAGACCGCAACCCGACAAGTACAACGCGAAAGAAAAGACACACACACAACCGGCAAACATGCCAAGGTCACACCTGCCTTTGTGACTATACACGTCACAAGATAAGATCACACAACACTGGCTACAATAGCCCTCGCGACGTCACCCATCACGAGTTGGTATGCCTGCCTTATGCCCTGTTCCAACCTTATGGCTACCCCAACCTTGTATCTTCTTTCCAACCATTACCTCCAGGACCCCTGTACTTCTTAGTCCAACCTTTTTCCTCCTGGGACGTCGTCCCCAACAACAAACCACCAACAAGACTACCAATTTCATAGTACACAAGGGTACCGTACACACACACGGCGACACACGCTTTCCCAAGAAACACGTGAATCTGACACACAGGTCACACTCCATATTCACGTCACGCAACCACGAGGACCGCTGCAATACCTTGGTGACTAGTTCCCATACCACTAATCGTGCAATCCAGGTAAAGCCATACACGCACCACAACTCAAACGAGTCAAACAAAGGATCGCAACGAAGGTATGAACATTACTCATCAAGAAGGGTCACAGCCCAACAACGAACAACAATGAAGTAAACACAAGTTATCACAACAAACGGAAGGTACAACACACCACACGCTAGCATTTAGATAACAACTAGCATGTTATCAACGGGAAACTCAAATAGTTCCTGAGGAACACAAGACACACACTCGTTCAACGAAAAACCAATGTTGAACACTTAGAATTCAAGACACCAAAACCTACATGGATACCTATATATTCTAGACTACGAAACATCAAGGAGACTCAAATATTCCACAAAAGAACATCGCGAAGTCAAAGGACCAAATACCGAGACAAACGAATCACGAGGAACAAATCCCTTTCCAACTCCACCGTGTTCCCCGTGGGTGGACCCACGGGTAGTGCCCCACCGTGGTTCTGCCCGCGGAAACATCAATTTTCCGTTGTGCATTACTCTCTCGTGTTGCTTTTAAATTGAAAAGAGTCTATTCACCCCCCCCCCCTCTAGACTCTCATTTGTCACTACCGGGACCAACAAATAACCCGTTAGCACGGATGCTAAGTATAAGTCACGCACTCTACCCTGTAAAATACATATAGATATAGATTTGAAAAATAGATAGTTTTACACTTATAACACGTTAAGCCAGTCAAGATCATAGATATAAGTCAAATAGATTCATAAGTATAATAGTTATACCTATACGATAATAATATTCATTTATAGGCACTAAGCTCACATGCAAGTGTAATCAATGTACAAACACTTATGCAATTCATACTCAAGTATATATGGTTACTACACACCAACAAGATATGAAATCAATAATATACACCCTCTCAAGAAAATGGTATTTTATATTTATAGAGATAATACTAATGGAGGGGGTCATCATACTTCCCATGAATATTCTAATTATCCCATCGATCTCATCTATCATATCATCATCATGCTCATCAGGGTCATAGGAGGGCAGGAATCCATCGCAATGAACCCTAGTGAACTGTGTTCCCACACAATCGCCACTTCTGTCGATCATCTCGCTTATTTGGCTTGTGTAGCCTTAACATCTCTCTTTCTTCTAAATAGGTAGTTGGTTTAATAAAGAGATATGGTTGTTACTTCACGAACGAATTTATGGAATACAACCTCTTTTAATCATTTGTTCTCATTATGTTTTTTACTAGTATTTCCGCCCGTGCGATGCACTGGATTGATTTGTTATAAATATATTAAAAATATTTGGATTGATATATAATTATTTAAATTAGAACATCAAATATTATATAGTGCAATTGAAGATATGGTTTGGATTATTTCATGTGTTTGATGTTATCATTGTTTGAATTTGAGCAAATAATTGCTCAAATTAATAGCTAATGTGTAGATGTGCGCATGCGGTGCTGTAACTTTGGAGATTTTATCTATCATTATTAATATTTTTTTTATAAATTAGGCAAATGTGTTCGTTCTCTAGCAACTCAGTTATATGAATGAATTGTTATTTTAATTCATTTGTATGGAATATTTTTTTGTCTAGATATATAGCAATTTTGTCATTTAAAAAAAACATAATATCAACGATTGTATTTATACATTATTGGAACATCTTTGTAGACGACATTGGTAGTAGCAACGCAATCCTGTCCCTTCATCGATAGAGCTACACACCTTCAGTCCATCAGGATAGGTGACTCGGTGAAATATATATAATGGTAAGTATTAGTCAATTAGCGATCCTTTTATATTTTAAGTCAATCTTTTATATTTTTTAGTCAATTAGTCAATTAGAATATCATATGCAGTGATATTTTTTACCTAATTTTCGTTCCATTTTTTAATTGATGATGTAAATATTATTATTGAATATTTCTGTTTTATTTTAATTTATCTTTAATATTGTTTAAATATGCATTTAATATTTATGATGTAGAATTATTATTGAAATATTTGCGTCAAATTTTAGTTTCCGTTCCATTTTTAATAAAAATGCAATGATCTAACCATTTTTTTTTTTCATATTAATCAATTATGGATCGTTTTTTATTTGTAGTAAACTATTAGTATTCATGTCTTTTTATATTTTTAGTCAATTTGTAATGTCATATTTCATTTTCAGCCAATTATTCTTTTTTTTTTTATAATTATTTCACTCAATTAGTCAATTAGCCATTAAATTGTTGGTGATAAACATCCAAAAATTCTACACGGTAATACAATACATAATATTACCAATTATGCTGTTATTGTATACCTAATTAATTAATGTCTTTTCTACACGGTATTCATAAACGTAAAAAAATATATATATACAGAGAATTGCAACTTATATTACAAAAAATATACCTATATTACCCATAGATTCACTAATGTTCTTTTCTATATGGTATATGTATTATGTTATTAGTTAATACTGGATATAGGAAACAATATTAACCAAGATTTTAGTTAATATCAATTTTACATTTGCTTACAAATAAACTTTATTAAAATTAGTTGGTGAAAATACAACTACGCATGAAAGATGATCAATCTAAAAGGACAGTTTAATAGTTCTGTATGTGCACATGCACACATGTTTGAAGGCTCCAAAAGAATCTTCCTGAAGTGTAAAAAAAAAAACTAAAGATAAGTACATTTCAACTATTATGATACTTTACAAATAATATTAATTCTATTTTTTAAACTAATATTATAATTCTATTTACTATGTGAAGCATTTATTTTTTAAAAGTTAAACGAAAGAAACTGTGATACATAGAGGAAAATTGGTAGTGAGGGGCTCCATAATAGTTTTTCACCACTTCAGGCATGATGAGTTTTGTTCATATGAAGATAAGATAGTCTGATGTAGGTTGATTATTTATAATATATACTGGAAGTAATATTTGAGCTCCTAAGATCCTATAGGGCAGCCTTTGACTCCTAGATTAATAAATAATTAGTTATATAACCACATTTAGCAGTACCAATGTTAAATTACTATAATATATATATATATATATATATATATATATATATATATATAGCTATATATATTATTAATAAGTAGTAAATATAATATATATATATAAATATGTACCGTATTGAACTTTAAGTGGTGAGATAGAAAGATAATCAGTTAAATGATGCTTTATTACGATGCTTTGAGACTAATTACAATGCTCCATTACTTTGCCAACATGTACAACTTGCTTTATTTTAGAATTTAGATTATCTTTGCTTATCTTTGGATTTTAAATTATTATTTTAAGCTAATTTATTTATTAACATTTAAAAATACATTTTACGTGTGACAATTTATACTAATAATCATTTTAAAAAGTGACAAAAGATGAATTAGAAACGTTGACTCACTAAACACACAAACAAAAACAACCAGCATCCAAATTTAAAAAAAAATGTATATATATTGCTACAGTTAAATAATTCATAAATCTCAATTAAAATAATCAAAAAAATAATACAATGAAACTACATCATCATAGCGAGCGATAATAATCAACACATAAAATGAAAAAAAAAATGAATCATAAACAAAATATGTAACAAATAAATGAATAAAAACATATATGATAATGATTAAGCATAATAACATTTACAAGAAAATCACAAAACTCTGGAATCCTAATGAAAATGAAGGATAATAATACAAAGAGTTATATTTTGCATAACATGGCTATAAAAAAGAACATTCATTACTAATGTCTATTTTCAAACACTTTCATATAAAAAATTAAACCTTGTGTTTAGATTTACATACTTTGATATCATTCTATAAAAACTCCTACACAATATAAGGGCAATAAGAACAAAAATAGGATTTGTAAAGGCAAAAAAAAAAAAAAAAAAAAAAAAAGGTCTCTTGTTATGTTGATCATCACACTGTAAGCAATATAAAAATTGATTGTATATATAACAAAATAAACTAACTTAATAAAAATA
>VALG01010204.1:0-12321 GCA_009835305.1 Ipomoea purpurea
TGTCTCCCCTTCCAATACCCGTTGTCAACTGCCCCTTTTTTGGACAAAGGAAATCCGGAATATGGTCCTGAGGCACATACAAACACTAGCGAGTTCAGAAATTATCCAAAATCTCCCGCATAACAAGAATTGATCTTAGTCACTTGTAGGCAAGCCAACCAGGTTAAGTTCCACGAGTTCCATGCCATGAAATTATTAAATCAACCATCAATGTAGACAGAAAAGACACAACCATAACCCGTAATTTGCAGATATGAACAGATCCATTATGAAGATTATGATGAGAGCATGACGCCTACTAATGAATAGCGGAGAAAAGATTCAGTTCTATTTTATCTAGGGCCCCTTCATCGAATCTCTCTTTGCAAGAACAGGAATCAGTTTGGCCATACCTTGCCAGTTAACTGACTTCAATAGATAAGTGAATCGATTGACTTCTTCTGTAGTGCACCCAGAAGCAACCTGTAGATAACAGCTTTGGTCCTAGAGACAAGTCGGAGCAGACACCTCCATTCCACTGATAATGGGGGCCTTTCCAAAAATGCCGCATCTAGGTGACGCACGAGCGCTAATACCGCGAACGGTGAGAAGATTATTCTGGTTTCTGGCCGCTAGAACGGTCGGTCGGCAGGAGCTTCGGGAAAAGCGTTCGTCACTGGTCACTTTCTCTTTCGAACTTTTTCTGTCAACGCCATATACCGTGTTGCTTGGTTTAACCACCGCCATCTTACACCAACCACATGCAGTGCGTGGCAATATTTCTATATTTTATTTCTTTTTGCTTTTTGCATAAAAACCACGTCACCACCCAACCAGTGAGCTTGTCTTTCCTTTCTTCGCCTATTGGACCACACCCAGCCCATCCACTTCAAAGTGCACTGCATGCGACTTTTCTAATTATTACTTTCTTTCACCACTCTCTACTCGTTAAACCAGTTTTGGAAACTGGGTACGTCTTAATGATGATAGTGACGACATGGGAAAAGCCATTCAAGTCAAAGAAAAGAGAATAGCGTGAGAGCATCTTACTGCTCATAGAAGGATGAACTGAAGGATAATGGCCTGTCTACGACGAGTCCAGCTTCAATTCTCACCGTGTTATGACTCCTATACAACCTGCAAACTCTCATGACGAAGTTACCACGCAAAAATAGAGAATAAAGCAGAGCTTCCAATCTGACAATTCCACGTTCTCGATCCGGACTTGACAGGCCCATACTGAAAGCATCCTCTTTCGGGTAAGTTGGATGACGGAGCCTTGGTGCAGACACAGCGGAGCAGCTGATGGGCGAATGTTGATGGTCGTCTTCGTGTATGCCTATACTATAACTATAATATTATCAATCACAGGTCATCCCAGTAATATATATAATATATAATATTATACTTTATAACCCCAATAATAACGTAATATATATATATATATATTAATATACTAATTTTAATATATTGACTAATAGATTATATATAATGTAGTATATATCTATTTTATTTACTTCCTGTGAGAATAAGCGCGCTGATTATAGACAATGACGACAAGGCGCATATGACCACCATCGATTTCCTTGTTCATGGAAGACGCCGTGCCTTGTTGCGGTGCTTATATCAAAAATTTTTTCTCTACTACTCATCTTCTCTCTACGAACAAATGCGCTACTTCTTAACTGCTCTTGATTTTTCTTTCTCTCTGTTTGCAGGTTGAACTCTATATTAAATAAACTTTATGTACTCAAAATTACAAAAATTGCTAAGAGATTGAGAGAAGTAAAAGAATGATTGTCATGCTCTGGTGACTGAGGAAAATATGTAGAATCCGTGTCCGTTCTATCTACCAAAATGGCGAGTAAAAGCGACATGCATGGCGATTCTGCTGAACGGAACTTCATGACGAGAGGTGCTCTGGACTCAAGAACTTTTGGCCTCCCTTCGATCCTGAAGTGGCAACAAACAGCAGATATGAACCAATGAGTAGAATGGTGTAGCGGTCAGGACATTGAGCTAATCGCTTGAATGCTTGGGTTCGAAGCCTTCCTTATTTCCAGAATCTCTTCACAGTTATTTTTTGATGGTAGGAACGTAACTCTTCGTCACGATCCCCACAGACGGCGCCAAAATGATACGGGTAATTCCCGTATACGTAGGATGTATGATACGTATGTAAGTGTATGAACAATGTAGAGGGTAGCAAGAAATAGCTCAAAGGGATCTCTTTTATTCATATTGATGTAAATGTAGAGAGAATGGAGAGCATCTAGCTAGAGAGAGAGTAGAGTGTAAAGAGGAGGAGCAAGAGAGGAAAAGTCCCTCAAAAATGAAGGCTTAAAAGCCCTTATATAGGTCAACCCAAGTCGGGTTTGACCTTAGCCCGAACCGTTTGACCCGACCCAAACAGGAGCACGGAGCGTACGGGGAGCCTGAACCCGGGGTATATTCCCCATCACTGGCGAACCCAAATTATTCCGTTCCTACGTGGTCAACGGTTGGTGGGATTCATCGATGGAACTCGGCCATGCCCGTCGCCGGTGCTAGAGCTTCCCGCCAGCGACTCCTCTGACGGCGCTGCTTCCATGACAATCAATCCGGCTCATGAAGCGTGGATAGAACAGGATGCCTCCATCCTAATCGTTGCTAATCTCCTCGATCTCTGAGGAGGTAATGTACCTCACACTTGGTCAGACCACATCTCGTGGGGTGTGGCTTGCGGCGGAGACAGCCCTCGGTTCTTCATCGCAGGTCCGTTGCCTTAATCTTATGTGAATGACCTTCTACAATGTGTTTAACATGCATATATATTGCAGTGTGTGTAGTTGAAGGAGTAAGTAAGAGAAATATATAGAGAGTTTTATTATTTAACAGCTACAAGTGGCTTGACGTGGCGTCTTCTCGTTGGCTTGGTTAGACGGTCACTCTGTAGCTACTCATAGGTTGAGTGGCCGAGGTGACAGAGTCGCCTTACTTGCAAGTTGTCAGTCGTCGTTCTACAATTGCAAGTGGGCCCCTATAACTTGTCGTGTAAGTTATGTTTTTCAGCTTTGTTGGTTGTGTCACATTGTAGGCCGACCAGTCAATCTACGATAAACTGGTCCGGTAGCTTTCCGTCGAGACAATTCCAAATGTGATATGATAGCATCTTCCTCTGTTACGAGGCCTATTGGTACACGACCAACGACACGGTTGATCACAAGTGATTTAGTCATATCGGATTGATGGTTATGATGGATCGGTCGGATAACTCTTGACATACCGACGTATTAGTTATTTATGTGTATTTACCCATCAAAAGAGATTTAGTTCTAATGAGGAGAAGAATTGCGAATTAAGATCAATCTTAGGGAGATACTTTAACTTCAACAAAACTGTCATTTAGTTACTAATAGTTGTGAACTAAAATTGGTATTTGCTCACGAGATACCTAGCTTCATCAAATTTCTCAAAGAATCAGTTTGTGTATGCAACGAATTAGCGGGGCGTTTGGTTGGGAGTAAGGAATTATGGTGGAAAGGAATTGCAATTCGGTGGGAAAAGAATAATGTGTGAATAAAGTAGGAATTCAAATTACATTGTTTGGTAGGGATGAATAGAATTATTGGGTAGGGAATGAAAGAAGTGATATAAAGACTAAAATGTCCTTGTGTAATAATAATAGTAGTAATAATTAAGGATACTTTTGTCATTTCATCCTTTTTTTTTCCCACAACCACCGAATTGCAATTCAGCAAAAGTAGGGAATTACAATTATGTGGAATGCTCACCAACTTAATTACAATTCAATTACAGCCAAATTAAATCCAACCAAATAGGCCATCTGATTTAGACATGAGACACAGCTGGGGAAAGCTTCCACGCTGCTGCTCAATCTCCGCCCCGCAATCTTTCATTTCTTCCGCATTCTCAACTTCCACCGGCGCGGCGGATGGGGCCGAGGTCGTGGAGGTGGTGGATTTGGCTCCGACAACTCCCCCATCTTTGGATTTACTCCTAACAATGATGCGAAGGATGATAAGTCAGCTGCTGCCTTACAGCCACCGAGTGGAATTAGGCACGGCCGTGGAAGCGGTAAGCCCTTCCCCTCCACCGTCTCCTCCTCAGATCCGTTTGTGGCGGATAATGCTTCTGTCGTCGCCCCCGCTGGCCACGGCCGAGGTGTTTCCGGACCAGTTTCTGTTCCACCACCATCCCAACAGCGGATGTCGCTGCAACAATCGCAACCTAAGTTCTTCGTGGAAGGAGAAGAGTTTTCGGATTCCCAAACCAAAGCGTCTGCGGATTCCAGTCTCCCTTCGAGTATCCTTTCCGTGCTATCCGGTGCTGGGCGTGGAAAACCCACAGTAACACCTCCTGTTTCAGAAAAAACCTAAGGAAGAAAACCGGCATCTAAGGGCGAGGAAAACTCCTCAAGCTGAATCTAGCAAGTCTCCCAGCCCGAGATTGAGCAGGGAGGAAGCAGTTAAAAAGGCAGTTGGGATACTGTCTAGAGGTGATGATGATGGTGGGAGGGGAAGAGGGGCAATGGCTCCACAGGGTGGACGCGGTTCAGTGCACGAGGGAGAGGGGGAAGAAGAGGAAGGGGAGGAGGGGGAAGAGGATGAATGGGAAGGGGAGAAGGTATACAACAAGAATAGTGGTGATGAATATGGTGATGTCTTTGAAGTTGGTGATGACGCTTCTGCTGAGGGAATTGGCTCAAAAGGTTGGTCCTGAAATTGCGAATCAATTGGCTGAAGGCATTGAAGAGATGGGTCCTAGGGTATTCCCTTCTCTGATTGAGGATGCTTATCTAGATGCACTTGATACCAACCTAAAGGTATGACATTGTTGTTTGATCACATTGTATTGGAATGGACCACATTTCTGCAGTTGTTTTTTGGTACTTAAATGGTTCTTGCTTTGTATGATTTTACCTTTAGATTGAATGTGAAGAAGAGTACATGCTGGGAGAGTTTGACATGAATCCTGATATTGATGAGAAACCTCCAATTCCTCTTCGTGATGTTCTTGAGAAGATGAAACCATTCCTTATGGTGTATGAAGGAATTGAAAGCCAAGAAGAGTGGGAGGTAGGTCAAAGTAGTTTTCTTTTGTTAGCTTGCAATTATAATTTCATAATGTTTCAAGTATCCTTGAGAATCATCAAGATTCTGATTGGAATTTCATTGTATGGCAGTATCATTTACAATTTTTTTTGAGCCTGCCTTACGGCCTTACGGGATTTTTGTATTGTATGATAAGACTTGAGAGACTAACAAACACATAAAAGTTGCAATTTTATGAATTCCTATCCACCCATGGCTGTACGTCTGTATGATTGATTTCTCTGTCAGTTTGTTATGATTTGAACTGATTGTATCTTCCTAGATCTTACCCGTGGATCTAAGTTGCAAATGTTCTTATAAAGTACATGCTCTGCTACGTAAGACTGCTTTATATGCCATTGTTTTTACATTATTTTATTTTATTATTATTGTTTCCCAGGAAGTCATGAAAGAAACCATGGAGGTGAGGCTCCCCCATTATTAAAGAGATTGTTGACCACTATAGTGGCCCTGACAGAGTAACAGCAAAGCAGCAGCACGAAGAGTTGAACAGAGTTGCAGCAACTCTTCCACAAAGTGCACCCACTTCTGTGAAGCTGTTCACGGAGCGTGCCTGTTCAGTCACTGCAGGTTAATTTCTACTTACACGATTCTTTTCTTTCTTTCAAACTTTACTTGATCTTAAAAATGGAGTAGTCACCTACTGTTACCTGTGTTTATCATAATGCTGAAGTGGCATCTCTTGGTGATTTCTCTAAAGATAAATGTTGACAATTGAGCATAAACTATGTTTATGAAAACATCGTGTTTATACCTAGAAATCCATAAATATAATAGTCAGTTGTTCATGTTTCGTTTGCTTTCTTCTTCTGTCCATTTGTAAGCAGTATGCTTAACGAAACATACTACCGACCTACATAAGAATGCTTCTGAAATTGGATTTATAATAACATTCTTCAGACTTTGATTTGAGAGAGTTCTTTTCATGGTTAAGCTCTCAGTCCCTGGTGTGTTTCCTTATATTTTCTTCAAGATTCAAAATTTTAACCTTTTCAATCCATTTACAGCAAGAAAATATGTATTCTGATTTCTGACATTTATACATTTACCCAATGCAGAGCAATCCAAGTTGGGGATTCCACAAAAAATGCCAGTTCATGGATAAGCTTGTGTATGAGGTTTCCCAGCAATACAAGTGAACACGTGAGAATACTCATAACCTTATGAGTTCCTAATTCTTATAAAGATCATAAGGTGAACCTCGGTTAGACATGCCAAGACAAGTCTTGCATTTTCTGGCAGAGTGGACGCTGCTTTATTTTTATGTTACCTTGAGCAAACACCATAACTTTTATAACAAGCTTTCTTTCCCGAAGATGCAGCATAGAAAGCTGGTGAGCTCGATCTCATAGATTTCCTGTCCGTTCAAAAGCGATGTGGATCATAGCTTGTTGATTACACTAATGGATTGAATATATACAATTTTCAGCTGAATCTTTTCAACTGTTCTGTTGTTTCCATTGCATGATTCTCATTTCTATTAACCATTTTATATGCTTTGAGACCCTCTTCATTGTACTTTTCTACCATCAATGAGGTTTCAAGCTCTCTTTCCCTTGATACTGCCATTGCTGCTACCATATATCATATTCAAGAAAGCCATTTCAGTATCTCCATATACAGCTATACTTACAATAAGGAATCAAACCGACTAATCATGTACATTCTTGAGTTAAAACCAATCCTAAAGAGAAACCATAGATGGAGAGCGGGAAAGGGTTCTTCTATCAATATCTGGACTGATCCCTGGCTTCCTAACATTAATGAACCTTTTGTTCAATCACCGGCTTCCTAATAACACTGTGGAATCCCTCCTAAATCCTTCCAAAACTGACTGGAATTCTCACATCTTGGAGTCCTTTTTTGTCCAGGGAGACATTGACATGATTCGGAATATTCCTATTGCAGATAGGAAGACTGATGACAAAATTATTTGGATGGGCAACGACAAAGGGGAATACACTGTGCATAGCTGTTATAACCTCCTCTCTGGTTCTATGGATCAAAACCAGGTTCCCCTCTGGACCTCTTTCTGGAAACTTAAACTTCCACCAAGGATCAGTCTTTCTTTTGGCAATTGTGCACTAATTCCCTTCCAACCTGTGATCTCTTAACATCTAAGCATGTTAATGTCCCTATCATTTGTCAGTTGTGCAGCTTGGACAATGAAACAGCTTTTCATTTGTTTGTTCAATGTCCCTTGGCAAGAAGCTTCTGGGATCTCAAATGGTGACAATAGCTATTTGAGCAGCACATCTCTCCCAGGTTGGCTGGATCACATTTTCACAGCAAATCAAAGTATACTCTCTGCCTTGCCATTGCAATTTGTTGGAAAATTTGGGAGGCCAGAAATGAAAAAGTTTGGAACCACAAGATTTTGTCTGCCAAAGCACTCAGGCTTCCTTGACAACTGGAACTCAATCAACCATGATGGGGCTCAATCATCTCACCATCCTACTGTCCCCTGTTGGTTGGTCCAAACTCAATGTTGACGGGCTCTTGATCAGAACGATTAATACACAGATTGCAGGGGGGAGGGAAGCATGTCTTAGGATTTGGTGTAGTTTGGTGGTCTATAGCTACAGCCCTCAGCTCACACCAATTGCAGCAAAACTGGGGTTACCTTTCTTATTTGTTGTCCGAGCTTTGATGGGGATTGGTGAGTTGGTTCTTTAAGTCTTTGTTATTTTGAGTTGAATACATTGGATATTGAATGGTGGTGATGTATCTATCTTTGTTGTGTCTCCTGCCTGCCTTGTACTACAATTAAATAGTGATCTTTCAAAGTGGGTTCCATTGGCCCTGGTGTAGAGTGGAATGTATCTTATCTTGGATCTGCCATTTTCTGTCTTCTATTCCTTTGGTTCAGTAGTAAGGTAGACATTATTGAAGTGTATGCTTATAATATTTTGGTGATTGATTTTTTAAAACTGTGTTCTAAAGTGGTATTTCTCAGATACTCTACATTTTATGTTCATTTTAGAAATGTATGTTTGTAATTTTATTTATTAAATACTAGGATTCCGTTTAAGTTGTGTTTTCTTTTCCGGAGCGGTCCATTAACTCAACGTACGTACGTTAGTTAGTTGTGGAAACACTAGAATTGAAGCATCTGTGATGCATATATAGACATACTGAGTAGTAATTGAAGTTACGTTGTTGCTTCAGTTGGATCGGTTAGAAAGAAGCAGGAAATTAAGATCGAACGGCTTAGCTTGCAACATATATTTAGAAAGGTAACGATCGACAAGCTAATATATATATATATTGTAATTAATTAATTCACTACGTACTCGTATCTATCTAGCTAGGCAGCAAAGCGAGCTAGATCGATCTGCTGCGGGCTTAATTATTATATATTATTATATATGTATGTGTAGTAGGTGGCCTGGATGGGATTTATAAAGAGGCACATTTAACACAGTTGCAAGCATCAGCACATTTACAGTGGCCTTGCCGGAAGCGGTGATGCCCTCACTCCTAGGACAGCTGCATGGATTGCATCCACAGTGGTCGCCGCATGAGCATCGCTTGTGCTCATCTTCACCACCGCTTGCACCTCTATTACTTGCGCACCTGCAAGAGATGCCGCCGGGGCACGGCGACGGACACCCACATCTCTCGTCGCATATACCCGACTTCCTCTCATGTCTGCCATTTTTTATTTGCTTTACTTCAATTCTCATCTGATTTGGGATTCCTAGCTA
Organism: Ipomoea purpurea; assembly: GCA_009835305.1. NCBI lineage: Eukaryota > Viridiplantae > Streptophyta > Magnoliopsida > Solanales > Convolvulaceae > Ipomoea > Ipomoea purpurea. The sequence goes on from VALG01010204.1 coordinate 8,801, forward strand.
GGTTTATAAAGCGTGTCCAGGCCAGGCAGTACTATACTAGTATACGTGGCAGGCAAATGCTCAAACACCGCATCTCTCATGTGTCTTCTACGTACTACGTGTATAGAGACTATGGACCTCCCTGCCCTTTTCTTGCTAATTTCCGCCACATTCCACACCTTTCGAATTCATTCTGGAGCCTGTACCGTTTCACAATTGGGACGGTATATTTTTTACATAATTTTAAATACAAAAAATATCCAAAGTAATCATTCAACAAATACAAAATACAATCAAATTATTAACTCAAAAATGTGTAATTAAATCCTTCAAATATATCAATTATATCTGATACGATAATTCCCGTGTACGTAGGAGTGTGTGTGTAATGGGTATTGATGCAGTTTGTATCTGAGAGTATAGAGTGATATGCTTGTACGGTCGTAAGCAAGGATCGGATTTCTCACGCGGGTCGGGAAGGTCCGGTCTTGCTCGTGCAAAAGTCCCTTTCACAATGCATTTAATGCGCTATTTATAGGGTCAGAAAGGTGGACACGCCGGGCCTCCGGTCAGACACGTGGCGGGCATGGCACCGGGCGTTTCCTGCGGTCGTGTTGATGTCGGCCACGCGGCGGTAAAGGTCTGACATCTCCTCCCTTCACCTGAGAATCACTACGGGTTACCGGTCGTAACCACCCGGTGGGCCGATTACTCCGGGGGTGCTGTGAGGCGACCTCGCCGCCAAGGTCTCTCTCGTGACTACCGGTCGTCACCGGTCGGGAAGGACAGGAGGGCCTATTTCGAGGGTCGGGTTGTTACCCGGTCCGCACGCAGTCGGGTACCGGCGTACATCCTTAGGTCTCGGCATATTATCCCTATCACATAGCCCCTGGCTCGTGGCACGACGACCTCCGCCGGAGGAGGGGGTCGAGCCAAGGCCTTGAGCAGTGTGCCCGGGGTTATGCTTTCGTGGATTGCGGGTCACCTGCACCCGCATCTCGGACCGTCCTCGAACGCGGGGGACACGCGTCACTTGCATCGCCTCTTGAGATACGGGCCTGAAAGTCGCAACGCGGGACGTCTTCGCGCCAACCTCCTGCCCCTATAAATAGTGGCTTTGCTTGGGGTCCCACTACGCTTTCATCAATTCTCTAGCAACCGGACGTTCCCGAGCGATTACTCAACCTCTTCACGCAGCTTCCAAGTGTTCTCAATCGGTAAGCGAACCTTACTTCTTTCATTTCTCCCCTTTTCCTCCTCTTAGCGGTCCTAGAATCGTTTAGGTCTTTTAGGGGTAGGTCGGTCGACGACTTGGGCGTCTTTAAGTGGAGCACCGGTCGTCTGAACTACTTCCCCCCTTGATCTTTTAGGGGCGTAAAGCATGTCGAGTTCCGACAGCCAAAATTGGTTTGGCCGGGATTACGCAAACCGGCAGCGATGGTGGGTCGGCAAGGACGGACTCCGGAAGCTCATCTTCCGGGCGCGCCGATTCCGCGGGAGCAGCACGCTCATTCTCCCCGGGAAGGGATCAGCAATGTGGCAACTGCGGGACATCTTGACAACAGGGAGGCACCAAACGAAGCTTCTCGCCCGACCGTGCTGTCGAAGAGGACCGGCACGAGACGGGTCGGGGAAGGTGGTGACCCGCTGAGGCTCCCGGTACCTCCGGGCGGGGCTTCCCAACCCTATGGGCAATAAGGGACAGGGATTGCCGCCCGGTGCTATGGCCGCGGCTCTTGACCCTCACTGTCCCCCAGGTCCAGCAGCTCGACTGGCTGGCGACTTGATGACAAGAAGCGGGTCTTCTTGAGTAGCATGTCCGCTGAAAAGCATGAGAGTAAACTGACAAAAAGGAAGCGGAGGACGCAGCCATCCTCCTGACCGGTCAGGTTCTTTTCAGCACCCGGAGGTCTCAGGGGACGGTCGTTGACCAGACGCAAGGCTGTGGTTGGGGATGCATCTGGATTCTATTAAGACTCCCCTGACCTATCCGTTCAGCCCGTTTCTCCTGGCCTTCATGAACTATTACGGAGTTCTTCCGGGTCAGATTTGCCCGAATGCGCACCGGATCATAGCATGCTTTTTGCAAATCTGAGCCCGACACGGTTTGGATTGTAGCATGGCTATTCAACTTTGTGTATACGTTCATCCACTCGCGGCCCGGTACGGGGGTGGGTTTCTGGCCGTCCAAACTCGCAGTCATCACTGCAACATCCTCAACTTACCGGAAAACAACCGGGGTTGGAAGAACCGACTGATCTCCATCGAATACCCCTGGGAGCTTCCGGTCAAGAGGTATTGGTCCGTCATTTTACGGCGTGTAAGCGTCCCTCCGCCGACCCGGGCTCTGAAGACCGCAGCGGCGAAAATTTCTTCCGAGTTCTACGAGTTCACGGTTTTTCGTTCGGCTACCGAGAGGAGGAGGCCCAACTTGAGCCGCCAGGTACGACCCCCGGAAAAGTATGTTCCTCAGCGTCTCGAAGTGACGTGGCCGCGCTACCGGCAGCGCTAGTCTCCGATCAAGCAGGTCCGTGCGTGATAGCCTCTCTCCGGGCGAGGGGACTTTACCAATTTCCTTTCACATGCATTAACCGCTTGCTTTCTCTTGCAGGAATGAAGCCCGGACGCACATTCCCAACGGCCCCATCGGCTGTGAAGGTTCCTTGGCCGAAGGCGGCTCTCAGTGGGAAGAAGGCGGCGACGACCGATGCTCCGGCGGCAGCGGTTCCTTTATCTGCCGTTCCGACGCCGTCCCCCTCGACACCCACCACTCGGGTGGAGGAAACAGGTCCGACTCTAAGCACTGGGTTGGACCTTCAATCATCAAGGCCACGAGCAAGCGTGGCAAGGAAAAGGTGGGCGAATCTGAGGGCGTCGCCAAGCGGGTACGATGCCAAAGTCCTCCCGAGCTGACTCCCCTCATGCAACTCCTTGACCGGTGGAGACCTCCGGGAAATCCCTTGGCGAAGATGAGCGCATTTTTCCCGGCCGAGGACGACATGGCCGGGTGGATCCGGGCAGGTTTCCGAGCGCGGAGCTCAGAATTTGGTGCAGGTGTGCTTTCTCCCTCTCTCTGGTTTAAACTTAAGTATACTCGCTCGACTAACTTATTTTCCTGCAGCTCACCCGGGTGCTCACATCGCTCTACTACCCGCTCCAAGAGCGGGTCGGAGTCTGATGCCCTCAAAAAGGAAGTGAGGGAGCTGAAGAAGAAGCTGAAGGCCGCCGAGGACGGCAAAGACATCGCCGAGGCCATCGCAAAGAAGGCGATCGGGGAGACTGCCGAGGTTCGGAGGAAGCCGATGACCTGCGCCTGCGCCTACAAGATCCAGTTGTCTTGGCTGCCAACCTTTGCCACGACCCGGCCGTCGCCGAGCGTTTTTCCGGGATTTATCAAGCACAAGGTGGCTGAAGAATAATGAGTGGGTCTTCGGCAATTGGGCGTATGCTCCGTCAAAGGGACACGCACCGGAAGTGAAGGTCCGTCTTGACGGAGGTGTTCGAGGAGATGATCTCAACACCATCTTGTCTAACCTCCCGGA
>VALG01010205.1:0-17471 GCA_009835305.1 Ipomoea purpurea
GTGACATAAATTTTTCCAAAAGTAAACGCTCTAATTGATATTTTTTTGGTTAAGGGTTTTTTTTTTTTTTTTTTTAATTTTTTTTTAAAGATTTAGTACGATTTTTATGTGATTTGTGAATTATTGTGTAAGAATACAACTTATTTTTGTGTACACTTCATAATAGTAACTATGAGTTTTTCTTTGTACCCTGATAGTACTAATCCCATATGTATGCGGTCTAAGCATAAATTAAGAACAAGTAATGGTAATAAAGTGTATTTTATTGATCAGATGGACCAATAATAGGTCTACACCCAGATAAATGAATTTTTTATTGTTTTTGGTCTATCTTTTCACTGAATATAACTGTGTAAATTGAATATTTTTTAATGAAATTTATCCTTCTTGTAAATTGGAGAGAAGATATCGACGACGGTGGAATATTACATCTGCTAGAGTTTAGTTGTTTTGTAAAGAAGAAGACAAAAGAAGGAAATGAAAGGAAAAAAAAATGTCAGTCATCTTTCAAAAAAAAATGCCAAGTCATCCTTTAAAGAAAAATGCCAAGTCATCTTCCACGTCACACATGCAACCTGCTAGATGGGATGTTAACCTGCTATCAGGTCAAATTGCACATATTTGAGGGGTTGAGGGGGGTAATTGCACTTTTTTTACGTTCAGGGACCTAATTGCACTTTCACGTTACGTTCAGGGGCCAATTTGGACCTTATTCCTATTACCTAATACAATCTAAGTGGTTATCCGAGGGCCGACTGAATGCAGTCGGACTGCTCTGTAAATAACCTATTGATCGTTCCAAAAGTCCCCTTCACTGTAGCCGTCGTGGGTATTTATAGCATCTTGGCCGGAGACAAACCTCCGGCCTACCGGCATGTAACCCACGTAACGTCCACACGTTTTCACCCGGCGAGCCTTCTCTGTCAACGCGCAACGTCACCACGTGCCCCTCTTCAACATCTCTGTTTCTTCACAAAATAAAGGCACGATGATCAGGTGATACAACCGGTCGGGAAGTCTGCCGGTCAGGTCCGACCGCCTTGCTTTAACAATGCCTCGACCTAAAGAACTTGCACAAACTACAAGAAGAGCCATCTTGTATCGGTCGGGATATATCCTACCATACCCAACAAAAAAAGTTACAATTCTTGATTTACATATTTAGACGTCATACAAGACAAATGAGACACGGCATTAAGATATGTCCATTTGAACTAGACTATCTAAATAAGCAAAAAATAATAATAATAATAATTGATGAGGGAAAGACATAGTCACGACTTAATCCCGAAGAAATAGAAAGAATCGCTGAATCAGACTTTTAAATACTAAAATCATACCTCACTAGTCCACCCTTAAGCCGCCACTCTTTTTGAACTAGGCTAAAATCATTATTAGTTATTGTAGTGCAGTCCTCTAGTAAATTTTTTGTCAAATGGGTTGTTCGAGATCATGTTTAAAAAAACATTTTGTTATTTAATCCCCTAATATAGGGTGAATTAAAATTTATTTCTTTAAATTTGGAATGATTTCTGGAAATTGGACAAAACAATACTGGAAGCTAAGGATCAAAATATGAATGCAGTGTGAATGCGAATCTGTGGTCTATGCAAGTGGGCAGAACGATACAAGAACGCACACTGTTTTAAGTTTAGAAAATCCTAAACAAAACAAAATTGGAATTATATTTTTTCTTATCTTATATAGAAATAAGGGAACGGCAACTCATCTACGTACGTACCTTGATTACGACCATACCATACTTTCTCGTGGAAAATGGAAATCAAAAAATGGTTACTTTTCAATATTTCGTCACCATACCATAAGCACAAGGATTAAGTCATTGCTATAGCATTCACACCAATTATTAAATTAAAAAAAAAAAAAAAACTTTTTTTTTTTCAAATCGTAAAAAAAAAACCATAGCATTAACCATAAACTCTGCTCATGTGCAATAGTCTATAAATTACATATGATAAGTAAATTGCACTAAGCAGATCATGTACTAATTTTATCAAAAGGTTATTGAAAAGAATCAAACTCGTGACATTTTAGTACAAAAACCATACTACATCCACTTAAGTATTTAACATTCCTTTAGGACTAGTTGTTCAATTATTTGAAGTATAAATTTAGTACCTAAATTATTATTAAATTCAACTATAGTTTTAGTAATCATTGTGTGGATATATATATCACTATTAGTATTGGAATCAATGTAAAGTAAATATTTTTTAATCTTTAAGTTTAAAACTAATTAGGTTTAATATTTTATAATTTTAATTATCAAATGATTGAAAGCAACGACATATTTAAAAATTGAAATGACGACATATGTTTAATAATTAAAATGAAATTAAATATGATCAATTTTTTTTAACTTAAAAAAAAAACTGAATATTTGAACCCATGACCTCTCAATACAATCAGTAGCATTCAAAAAAAAAAAAAACTCAAAAAATTAAATTAAATATGAAATAAAATTTATATACGATTTGTAAGCTATTATATAAAAATGAGTTTATTCTGTACATATTTTAAAATATTAGAGGTAAATTTTCCTAATCACTTTAAAAGAAAAGAAAAAGAAATTAACACTATATATCACTTTGACTATCTCTTATTTCATTTTTCTTTATTTAAGCATGGTAGAATTTTGCAATAACACATGTGAATGATATGAATCTACCAGTCCATTTTAATGTTATCCTTCACGCATTGAGCTAATGAAAGCACAACGTAACAACTAACCCTCATCACCCAAAATTTCCAGTCAAATTATTGTTCTTGATGGACCCAATATTATCTCTCACCAAAAAAAAAAAAAAAAAAAAAAAAAAAAAAAACAATTGCAACCAGATTCTTGGAAATATCTTTTTGGTTAAACTTATCGCATAGGGTCTTTATAGTCCAATTTACTTTTTTTTTTGTGCGGTTTGTAAGAGCGATTTTTTTTTTATAGGTATTTTACCACAAAACAATAATAAGAAATACATAAGAAATAACAGAGTTTACTATCAATACACACATAACACCATCTAGTAGCGGCTGTGAGTTTCCCTCATTATTACATACCAAAATAAAATTTCAAAATATTTCTCCACCATATAATTTTATATTTCCCTAATTTTGCATTACATTTCAAAAGTTAATCATATTACTAGGAGTAATTTTACACTTCATGAACTAAAAAGCTTTCTAAAAAGTGATTTCACATGCTCAATTAATTTTACTAAATACTTATTGCAAACGACTTACCATTAATCGATATATAACTGTCAAATTAAATAATGCTTATATTCTATGATATGATTTTATTTGATTACATAGCACGTGAATATACCAAATGACCAATAATCCATAAGATCTGACGTGAATAATTCTCATAATAAATATTTTTCAAAAATGAAAAAAAAAAAAAAAAAAACACACACACACCAAAAGGAAGAAAAGTATATGTACCTACTACAGGCTCCAGCTTCCCACACTCCCAGTGAGTGAACACCAGAAGGGGAAACAAAAGTATCCACTTTAATTGTATGGAAATTCACTGAGAATCAGGAATCATGAAATTCAGATTCCAGGAATCTTGGTGCCGGCCTTATATGATATGCCTACATGTTCATACGAATTCTTTAATCCCATGAGTGTATATATTTAGTATAAACTCACAAAAATTGGCCTGCCGATGATGGAGCAATCGAAAGCCATGGAGGAAGATGATGTTTATACCAAGGATGGGACATTGGATTATCGTAACAGACCAGCAAACAAGAAGAAAACAGGAACCTGGAAGGCCTGCCCTTTTATCCTGGGTAAGTAAGTTTAAGTTTTCTTCTGTGATTAGAATATTCTTTGTTGATATGGTGATTCTGGGCAGGGAATGAATGCTCGGAGAGATTGGCGTACTATGGGATGAGTTCAAATCTCATGATTTACTTCAAAACCCGTCTGAATCAATCCACCACCACTGCTTCCAAAAACCTGTCGAATTGGTCGGGGACCTGCTATATCATGCCGCTGGTCGGAGCGTTTCTTGCCGATGCATATCTGGGAAGATACTGGACCATTGCCACCTTCTCTATCATCTATGTTATTGTAAGCCTTTACTTATTTTCCCTTGAATTTGTGGTTGGTTTTAGGAAACAAAACTGATTAGAGTGTGTGAATTGATATAAAGGGGATGACATTGATGACACTATCAGCAACAGTTCCTGGAATTAGCCCAACCTGTATCGCACATGAAAACTGCACCGCGACAGGGAGAGACACCGCGGTGTGCTTCATCGCCCTGTACTTGGTGGCGCTAGGGACCGGAGGGATCAAGCCCTGCGTCTCGTCCTACGGCGCCGACCAGTTTGATGACACCGACGAAAAGGAAAGAAAGCACAAGAGTTCTTTCTTCAACTGGTTCTATTTCTCAATCAATGTTGGGGCGCTGGTGGCGGCCTCTCTGATCGTGTGGATTCAACAGGACGTGAGCTGGGGGTGGGGATTCGGTGTTCCTGCGGTGGCTATGGCCATGGCTGTCACCTTTTTCTTCTCCGGGACTCGTTTGTATCGCTACCAGAAGCCCGGCGGCAGCCCTCTCACGCGGCTGTTTCAGGTTGTTGTGGCTTCTTTGAGGAAACGTAAGGTTAAAGTGCCGTCCGACAAATCTCTTTTGCACGAGACCGTAGGCCTTGAATCAAACATCCAAGGGAGTCGTAAGCTTAGCCACACAAATGAGCTAAGGTATGTGTCTTGTCTAATCACCTTTTACTGTAATGGGTTAATGTCATATGATTCGGTATTACCAATATAGTGATTTTGTCACATTTAATCCTAAACTTTTAAATTAATTATCTGTAGTTCGTGCCCGTCCTCTTGGAAGGACCATGAGTGATTAAATTTAGATAGTTGAAGGATTATGAATTGTTAACTTGGACCACTGCACGAATGGTAACAATTTGAAAATTCAAAGAGCATAGTGATTAATTTGAAAGTTTAGAACTAAACATATCAAAGAGCATAATGATTAATTTGAAAGTTTAGAACTAACATGTCAAAATGACTCTACTATCTCAAAATACCAATGGTCCGTATTAACTCAAAACAGAATAACCTAAGTATTTTGTACTCAGATGACATGTAGTGATCTTTTTCTCATGAGATCGAGCCTCACTCTATACTATAATGTAATAGAGAAGAAGAGAATTTTGCTTTTTTGTGGGTAAAAAAACACAATCATTATATATATTCCAATCTTTGAACACGTGATTTCAGATTTTTGACAAGGCAGCAGTGGTGGAAGAATCATCAGATGATGACAAGAAGGGCTCAGTTAGTCCATGGAGACTATGCACTGTGACACAAGTTGAGGAACTCAAGTCCATTATTCGCCTCCTTCCAATCTGGGCAACCGGCATAATCTTCAGCACAGTGTACGGCCAAATGGGCACACAGTTTATATCACAAGCCGAAGGAATGAACACCTACGTAGGACGCTTCAAAATCCCCGAGGCATCCCTCGGCGTTTTCGACACCATCAGTGTTATTGTCTGGGTTCCAATCTACGACAAGATCATAGTCCCCGCCGCCAGAAAACTCACCGGCCACAACTCCGGCTTGACTCACCTCCAAAGAATGGGGGTCGGCTTGTTCATATCCATCTCCGCCATGGTTTCCGCCGCCGTGTTAGAGATGGTGCGCCTTTCAATGGCGAAAAGGCACAATCTTTACGAAATCAAAGAAGTGCCCATCTCAGTTTTCTGGCAAGTTCCCCAGTATTTCATAATTGGGTGTGCGGAAGTGTTCACATTCATCGGACAACTGGAGTTCTTCTACGACCAAGCTCCAGATTCCATGAGGAGTTTGGGCACTGCCCTTTCCCTTACCACCGCCGCCATTGGGAACTATTTGAGCTCTTTCCTCGTCACCATTGTTACAGACATCAGTACGAGGAATGGCAAGCCTGGTTGGCTTGCCAGCAACCTCAACCGCGGCCACCTGGACTACTTCTTCTGGCTTTTGGCGGCGCTCAGCGTGATAAACCTCGGAGTTTTCGTTGTGGTGGCGAGAATGTATACATACAAGAAGGCCATTAATAAGGACTCCGACCTTGTTGATGCTGAGAATGGTAACTCGGATCGTAACTTGTGATAATGATGTAGTTTAATGATTAGTATAATGTTTTCTAGACATGCAATAAGCTATAGCTTACATACATTTCAATCTTACCATCTTCCTTCATGTTAAATGTACTAAAAATAACACTTTGAATGATACAATTGTACCCGTCCATTTTAATGTTATCTTTAGTCGATGCTCATACCTTGAACCAATAGTATGATGGATCTTTTATTTCTATATATTGTAAACTCGGTGACTATAGTTTATTTTAATTATCAATAGAGTAAAGACACTGCTTCTAAAATTGCTATATTTTAATTGTCATAGACTAAGAGCAACCACATGAATGCATAATGTGCGAATAATGTCAGAAATTAATATCATATGGAAGAGAGATAAGCAAAAAGAGAAAAATGGAGTGCTTCTACAAATGTAGGGAGAATTTAGAAATGTACCCGCATGGGCCATAGCTCAATGATTTAGTGGGCAGTATTTGGGGTAAAGACCAAGGTTCGAACCTCGGCGGCGCAGGTGGGAATTATGTCCAAGTGGGCAGATTCCTTGTGCGCACCGCATTTGGCCCTGCTTACTAACCATTGAGTCACCGTGATTTACATCCTCCAACAAGCTCTGTCGGTTCGGAGGTGGGGGCTCTTAGGGCTGGGGATTCAGTCTTTTGGGGTAAGAATTTAGAAATGTGAGGCCACCTTTAAACATCAGGCGGTAATTAAAATATTATTACTTTTTATTTAAATTCAATTTTCTTTTTATATTTTTTTTTCTTTTTCTTTTTCCTCTCATCTTCTCTTTCTTAATAACTCTTACATTATCCCCATTCTCCCAACTGATGCGGATAATGCAAAGTATATTTACTATTTTTTGAGAAAGTGAATGCCTACATGGAGGAGAGAAGTGTAGGAGAGAGAAGGTTGGAGTGCATCTACAAGGTGCGGAGTTATTACAGAGATGTTAGACCCACAACGAAATTATTTCAATTGTGAGGAGTTATTAATAGAGGGGTCAATACAGAAATAAGAATATAGTGGGGTTTCTTTTGTTATCTTGTTATTCTGTTTTCCCCAACGGTTATAACCGTTATATGATGTATAATAAGCTGTGCACTGGCCAGCCTGTAAGTCAGACTCCATTATTCATCTTTCCCATCTTCAATGTTGACCACCAAAGCTCTCTCTTCTTCTTCACCGTAGCATCTCTGTCATGGTATCAGAGCGCCGTCCAGGGACCTACGCCGCCGCCGTCTCAGGCACCGGCGAGACAAACAATGAGGAACAAGCTCGTGCTCAGCCGCACGATCGCAACACACCAATAATCGCTCCGCAGAGGAGTTCATTCTCGCAGAGGAACCAAGTGTTGGACGACTTGGAGAATCCTTTGGCGATTAACATCAATGACAATCCTAACGCTGTTCTAGTCTCTCCTGCGTTGATCGGGAGTCCTAATTACGGCTCATGGAGTATATCCATGAGGATTGCACTTGAAGTGAAAAACAAGTGGACATTAATCGACAGCACCACCAACACGCCGTCGTACAGCCAGCCGGAGTTTCCTGCTTGGAGAAGATGTAACCTGATGGTGTGCTCGTGGATCTTCAAAGCCGTTCATCCTTCGATTGCACATAGCATCATGCATATGGACAGGGCTAGGGATGTGTGGGAGGATTTACGGAAGAGATTTTCTCAACGTGATCCTCATCGCATAGCTACCTTGCAGAGCCAGATCTACACTATGAAGCAGGGAAACATGAGTATTAATGAGTACTATACGAGATGCAGAACACTTTGGGAAGAGTTGAACGATCTAAGGCCCCTACCTGTATGCAAATGCAATCCGAAGTGCGATTGTGATGTTATTAAGATAATAAGAGAAGAACGTGAAGTTGATCAGGTAATACGGCTGCTTCAAGGCCTAAATGACGAGTATAATAGCTTGAAATCTGGAGTGCTCGTGATGGATCCTTTGCCGGAAGTTTACAAGGTGTTCGTAATGGCCGAAAAATTGGAGAGACAACTGAATCTGGACAGATCAAACATGAACAATCTGGAAATAAGTCATGCGAATATTGTTCAAAATTCACAAACACAGCCAGATGAAACCGTAGCTGCCTTCAATTCATATAACGGCAGGAAGAATGCAGGCAACAATGGTGGCAAAGGAACAGCTAAATGCACTTTTTGTGGTATGAATAGGCACACAATAGAGAAATGTTACAAGAAGCACGGGTATCCCCCCGGCTGGATCCCAGGCTTCAAGTTTAAGAACAAACAAACCACGTTAGCAGCAACATCGAGCACTAATGGTGGCAGTATGGCAGATATGGGAGTTTCAGCTGAGCAGATGCAGAAGATTATGGCATTCATACAGTCACAGTCACAAATCAACCACAATTCCGCACCTAACACCACTGCAACAGTGTCATTAGCACCAAATTTTGCAGAAATTGAGCCCACAAATGAAGGCAAGTATGTTACTTCTCACATTAATTTCATTCATTTGTGTGAATCCACTTGGATACTTGATTCGGGAGCCACCGATCATATTGTTTGCTCTCTCAATTTCTTCAATGATTATCAAGAGGCTAATGGTGCGGAGGTTAATTTGCCAACTGGAAAACGAGTGGCTGTGAAGCACACAGGGAATATACAGATTGGAAACAGTCTTTGGCTAAAAGATGCTATGCATATTCCATCTTTTCAGTTTAACATAATATCAATTAGCAAGCTTCTCAAAGACACTACATATACTGTGGTTTTCTCATATGATAAGTGTTTGATTCAGGAGGATACTGGGAAGATAGTTGGTATAGCTAAGCAGCAGAGAGGCCTATACTTACTAATGGAACCAAGTGTGCAACCTGCTATTCTGCCTAGACATCTCACTATGTCCATTGTTAGTGCTGAAACATGGCATCATAGACTTGGCCACTTTCCAGTAAATAAATTGCATTTATTGAAAGACATTTCTATGCATTCAAATAAAATTGCACCATGTGACGTTTGTCACCTTGCCAAGCTTAAACGTTCTCCATTTCCCTTGAGTATTACCTCCACAAATGCTTGTTTTGATTTGGTGCATGCAGATATATGGGGGCCCTTTACAGTTTCTTCAATGAAAGGAGAGCGTTACTTCTTGACTTTGGTGGATGATCATTCTCGTTTCACATGGATACATCTTATGAAACATAAATCTGAGACACGGTCACTAATAAAGGGGTTCTACAACATGGTTCACACTCAGTTTGGGGTTTCCATTAAAGCTTTTCGCAGTGATAATGGTCCAGAATTCAGCATGACAGACTTCTATATGGACAAGGGCATCATTCATCAGAAATCGTGTGTAGACACTCCACAACAAAATGCCGTTGTGGAAAGGAAACACCAACATATCCTTGCTGTTGCCAGGGCATTACGATTTCAGGCTCACCTTCCTCTTGAGTTCTGGGGAAATTGCGTGATGCATGCAGCTTTCATAATTAATCGCCTCCCCTCACCTATTCTACAAGGTTTTACTCCTTACTACAAATTATATGGGAAGGACCCCAGCCTTGACTTACTTCGAGTTCTTGGCTGTCTTTGTTATGCTTCCACTCTAGCTCATGGCAGACATAAAATGGCTCCACGTGGAAGGAAATGTATATTCATTGGTATGCCAGCCAATATGAAGGGTTACATGGTATATGACATTCAACAAGGTTCTATCTTTGTATCCCGGGATGTAAAATTTTATGAAGACCAGTTTCCTTATGCTAAGCAGAATTCTCAGGACATGCAGGGAACATATACGCTCACTCCTTCTTTACCCAACATCCCCATATCCACATATGAGCAGCCTGGATTGAGGCCAGTAGCTGATGATCCGGTCTCAAGCAATACAGAAGGGGTTTCTGTTTCTCCTTTGGGGATGCCTACTGCATTACAACAGTCAAATACTATGGGAGGGGATTATAGTTCTCCTTTGGAGCTGCATGATGAAGAGGAGAAATCGAACACCATACAAGGAGATTCTGGTTCTCACATTAATCAACCAGAAGAGTCCCCAGCTTCCAGCCCTCAGAACACTCAACAAGGCCTTAGACGTTCTAACAGAATTCGCTATGCCCCTAGCCACTTGCAGAATTTTTACTGTGACACTGTCATGAAGCTTGGCACATCCCCTCATTCCATATCAAAGGTAGTTTCGATTGATCATCTTGATCATACTCACAGAATGTTTTCTATGGCTGTCACTACTGCCAGTGAACCCCGAACTTATAACCAAGCGATCAAGTCAGAATGTTGGCAGGAAGCTATGAAGGCAGAGATTAAGGCTCTCCAAGAGAATGGCACATGGGAATTGACTACTCTGCCTCCTGGTAAAATTCCCATTGGATGCAAATGGGTCTATAAAGTAAAGATCAAAGCCGATGGAACAGTGGAAAGGCACAAAGCTAGATTGTAGCTAAAGGCTACAATCAACAACTTGGCATAGACTATATCGAGACATTGCTCACCGTGCTCGCTCACCACTATTCGATTCCTTTTTAGCAATAGCCACTGCGAATGCTTGGTTTATACATCAATGGATATAATAACGCCTTCTTACATGGCGATTTACATGAAGGGTTTATATGCTCTTACCTCCCGGATTTCAGTCCACTCAACCGAACAAGTTTGCCGTTTGTTGCTTTCCTGTATGGCTTGAAGCAGCCAGCCGACAGTGGAACGCAAAGCTCACACTCACTGCCGGTGTCCGTATTGGCTTTGAACAAGCGAAATCGGACCCTCACTTTTCACTAGAGGATGTGATTCATCCTTTATTGCTCTTCTAATATAGTTGATGACATATTAGTCACCAGTGGTGTCTTACTCTCATTTCAGGAGCTGAAAACATATCTTGGACGATGCTTTTAAAATAAAGGACCTAGGCAACTTGGTTTCTTTCTAGGCATTAGGCCAAAATGTCCAAGTCCGGGGTTTGAATTTGTGCCAGCGCAAGTACGCTCTGGATATTCTGAACGAAGCCGGATTTATCGATTGCAAGGCTGCCAGCACGCCAATGGTTCGGGCCATCCTTGATGCATGGTGATGGGGCTGCTTTGCAAGATGTCGGTTCTTACAGGCGTTTAGTGGGAAGGCTCCTCTATCTTACGGCTACACGCCCCGATATCAGTTACGCAGTGCAACAACTAACACAATCATTGATGCTCCTACTGAGAATCACCTTGTGGCTGCTCACCGTGTGCTACGTTACATCAAAGGAGCACCTGGCCAAGGTATTTTCTACCGGCGAAAATTCCATCCAATTGAATTCCTTTTCAGATTCCGATTGGGCCTCTTGCATGGAATCCCGTCGATCTATTCCGGCTACTGCGTTTTCCTTGCAATGCCTTGGTATCCTGGAAGTCGAAGAAACAGGCTACCGTATCGAAGTCCTCGGCAAGAGGCAGAGTATCGAGCATTAGCTACTACCGTATGCGAATTACAGTGGCTCCACTTCTTACTAAAAGATCTACACGTACAGCTGCCTAAGCCTGCCACCTTGTTTTGTGATAGCAAGTCCGCAGTGGCTATAGCGAAAACCATGTGTTTCACGAACGAACTAAACACATCGAGATCGACTGCCCACATCGTTCGTGAAAGAGTCTCCCAAGGCCTATCAAGCTGCTTTCCGTTTCGTCTGAAAATCAAACCGCAGACGGGTTCACGAAGCCTTTGGCTGTTTCTCCCTTTCGTGCTTTTGTATCTAAGTTGGGCGTTCAAGATTTACACGCCCAACGGTTATAACCGTTATATGATGTATAATAAGCTGTGCACTGGCCAGCCTGTAAGTCAGACTCATTATTCATCTTTCCATCTTCAATGTTGACCACCAAAGCTCTCTCTTCTTCTTCACCGTAACATCTCTGTCAGTTATTTCAAAAATGTCAGCCCCACAACAAATATTATTTCAATTGTGACAGCCACCCATTACACCAAATTATTTCAATTGTGACAGCCACCATTGCGCATGACAATCTCCTTTTATATTAAACTCCTCAAAACTACGCTCTAAAGACACTACAGGACTTTATCAGATAGACCTTGATAACGATATAACAACGAAATATCACCACGTACAATTCCTAGTTTTGTAGTCATCAACACTATTGTTGTTGATGGACACATTATATTGACTCTGAACACAAAAACGATTGCGCAACCACTTTTGTCCTCATCGTTACATACCAAAATGCCAATTTGGCAAAATTTCAAAATACTTCTCCACTTGGTATTTAACCCCAATTTTCTTTGTCTTTATAACTTGTTCTTTTTTAGGTGGCTAAAATTTTTATAAAATAAATACTTTGTAAAAGACTCTTAATTTTTAGTCCACCTGATAGGAACGCGTACAACAAGATTAACTATATTTTGAACTTTAAAAATAGGAAAAATCTCATAATTTAAACAGATGATGAAACAGTGAATGAAGCAAGATTCTTGAAACCAGAAGGTAATGAGGCAAATCCAGTAATAAAAAACATAAAGTCATTCATATCAAATAAATTTGAAAAGCTAAACCAATTCATATTCATATGAGTTCTTACAACAATAAACAGAAGTGCAGCAGATGAATAACTGATAATCCTGCTTACTAGTTAGAAGCTAAGCTGCCATTCTCAGCTTCTTCCACTAGATCAGAGACCTTGTTGATGCCTTCTTGTACGTATACATCTTCGCCACCACAACGAAAACTCCCAAGTTCATCACGCTAAGCACAGCCAAAAGCCAGAAGAAATAGTCGAGATGGCCATAGTTGAGGTTGTTGGCAAGCCATCCAGGCTTGCCATTCCTGGTAGTAATGTCTGCAACAATGGTGACAAGGAAAGAGCTCAAATAGTTCCCGATGGCATTGGTGGTAAGCGAGAGGGCAGAGCACAAGCTTCTCATGGAATCCGGGGCTTGATCATAGAAGAACTCCAATTGCCCGATGAATGTGAACACTTCTGCACATCCTATGATGAAATACTGGGGGACTTGCCAGAAAACCGAGATGGGCACTTCTGTAACGTCGTAAAGATTGTGTCTTTTCACCATTGCAAGGCGAACCATCTCTAACACGGCTGCAGAAACCATGGCTAGGATCGATATGAACAGCCGACCCCCATTCTCTGGAGGTGAGTCAAGCCGGACTTGTGGCCTGTGAACTTTCTGGCCATTGGGACTATAAGCCTGTCATAGATTGGCACCCAAACTATGACACTTAGGGTGTCGAAAACACTGAGTGATGCCTCGGGGATTTTGAAGGTTCCCACGTAGGTGTTCATCCCTATGGCCTGTGACACAAACTGTGTGCTCATTTGGCCATACACTGTGCTGAAGATTATGCCCGTTGCCCAGATTGGAAGCAGGCGAATAATCGACTTTAGTTCCTCAACTTGTGTCACAGTGCATAGTCTCCATGAACTAAAAGAGCCCTTCTTGTTTTTCAATCGATTCCACCACAGCTGCCTTGTCAAAGGGAACTGAAACCATATGTTTCAAAGATTAAGATTCTGTTTTCTGTTTAGTAAAAAGTGATTATATATATATATATACCTTAGCTCATTGGTGTGGCTAAGCTTACGGCTCCCTTGGATGTTTGATTCAAGGCCAGAAGTTCTGCAGAAGAGATTTGTCGGATGGACTTTAACTTACGTTTCCTTAAAGCAGCCAAAAACCTAAACAGCCGCGTGAAAGCTGCCACCGGGCTTCTTGTAGCGATACAAAAACGAGTCCGAGAAAAGAAGGTGGACAGCCATGGCATAGCCCACCGCAGGAACACCGAATCCCCACCCCCAGCTCACCTCCTAGTTGGAATCCACACGCATCAGAGAGGACGCCACACCGCTGCGGACTTCGCCGGAGAATAACGAGGCCACCCAGGTTGCGATCTCGTTAGTGCGGGCACAATAGAGAGGCCGCAGTATGGGTTGCGGAAAGTTCGGCAAAGAAGGTAACGGGACTCTTGTTTCTTTCCTTTTTCGTCGGGTACCGAGATTGCGGAAAGTTGCGGTGTTCACAGGGGTCAAACTTGTCGATCGGCGCACGTTAGGACGAGACGGCAGGGGGTGTTTGTTGGAAATAGTTGCCCGGTCACGGTGTGGGTTCCCCTAGACACCAAGTTACAGGCGCGGATTGAAGACAACGCCTATTGGGCGGAAAGTTGCGTGGCTTATGCTCTCCCTGTCCAACGGTGCAGGCTTTTACTCGGATGTGCGATACAGGTTGGGCTAATGTGTCCGCACGGGATTGCGGACATGTACGGTTGCTCGAGGTGTACAGGATCCAATTGTCGGTGCCTTGACCTTTACAGAAATCACAGGATCTACAGGTTGTCAGTGGATAGTTGCTGTTGATACTTCCTAAACCAACACAAATTCAGATGAGGGAAAATAAGTAAAGGGCTTACAATAACTAGATGATAGAGAAGGATGGGGGATCGAAATAGGTTGCGGACTTGGATTCGAGAAGCTATTTCCCGGATTGGCTGCTCGCCCAAAAATACTAGCGCACAGATTGGGGGCAATCGTCGCGCGGTAAAATCTCTCCGCGAACAGCACGGGCGGTTAATCCTTTCCCGAAGACCACCCCCTATGTACTTTTAACGCAACGGGGTCCTTGCCGGTAGTCTCCAGTAGTCTCCTGGGCCGCATATGGTCGTTTTTTCTTTCGTACCATCGGCATTCCTCGAGCTGAGTATGGAATTGTCTATGATTTACACAGTTGGATATTGGGATGTTGCTTTGTTAGTTGTGACTATATAATTAGTGAGTAGGCAAATGAAAATTATGACGATTATGGTAAAATCTTCCATCACCCACTTCCCCAACAACCTCGCTCCGACCAGATACTACTCTTCCGGCTAAGGCAGTCTAGTACTAGTGTACTTTTCCGCTGGACACCGAGCTGAGGCGATAAATTTGAGATACACATCGTCGTTCTTCTAAATGAGAAAATTCAAATCATACACAGAACGCTCTTGAAAATACACAGTATAAGAACAAGCATTGTTAAAAATGTCATCATAAATCTATAAAATAGAAGCATGCCAAAATATCATTATAGAAAAAAACATGCACGGATATACCCACCGCGAAAATAATAAAGGGCAGGCCTTCCAGGTATTGGCCGCTCTGGTGTATTTACGGGATCTCATAAGTTTTCTGCTCCGCTGTCACTGGGGTTTTTGTATTTTATTCTCTATCGATCATATATCGGGCAGGGGAGGGTTGTCCTCGTCGCGTATGTTGAAGGTATAAAACGAGTGTCTTCTTTCCTCCATGCGCTTGGTCGAGTTTTCTGGAAGTTCCAGTGGTCTGCTTAGAGTGACAGGGCTCTCCCCCTCCTCAGAATTTCTCGATCTCTCTACGTCCCGTCACAAAGGGCCATACGATAATGAGTGTCTCCCGACGTCCAGCGCCCATCATAACTCCTTAGTTCGTCTCAAGGACCGGCCAATCATTCCCATACGGAGTTGACTACGATACAGTGGGGTTATCATCAACGGTACGCTGGTAAATACTACACTGGGCGGGTACACCACTTAAAGAGTTGGGATCATGAGAAGGACCGGATTGCAAGTAGAGGCAAATAGCCCGATTGGACCCGTAATTGGCTATCTAGGTAATAGAAACTCGTGACAACCGGTCGATCATGCTTAGGAACATAACTTATACGTTTAGGCTTGTAATCAAACGGGATCCGGCACACGCTGTTCAGAGACTGCGTTTCATCAGTCAGAGGGATCTCGATTGGAAATCTCTTGTACGGGCCCCCACAAGATTGTTGGTGGCGCCGCAAGGGCGGAGGGGGTGCGCAAAAATGAAACCCGCCCCCAGCGTAGCGCTGTGTAACGTTCGTGTCGCCGGGCGTGGGGGGTGAAGACCTCGTTAGAAGGATAGTAGTATTTTATTGCTCGAGGCATTCATTCCTCGTTGGCATCCCCCACAGCACTTGCTCGACGGCGCAACGGACCTGACGGAGACGGACATGCAAAAAAACGACCGTGGCACAAGTCGGGCAAAAACAACCGTGAATCTACAATATACCGTTAGTAGGCTTGTAAGTTCCGACCCAGTGTCCAACCGTCTAGTAAGCTGTTCGTTAACTGATGCTTGAGCGCGCGCTACGTATCTGCCCAAGTGCAACGGGCGTTGTCCTAGCGTCGGATGTGGGGGCTGACCCACCTCGCAAGAGGTATGGTGTTGTATTGATCGAGGGATTCCACTCCCCGAGGGCTTCCTCCACCTCACCCGATGGCGTGACGGACTCGCAACCAATTGTGCGGCGAGATGGGCATTCGGGTGTTACCTTTCGGACTCGTATGAGTGTTCCCGCCGCTCATACGTATTTTTGGGGACCGGCAGAGACCCATCGTAGTCGCAAGGCGGGGCGGCACACCACAGGACCGAGACGGACATGCAAGCAAACACGATTGGACCCGTTTGGCGGTAAATTACAACCGTGAATCTGCAACATACCGTAGTAGGCTTGTAAGGACCGGCACAGTGTCCAATCGTCTAGTAAGCTGTTCGTTAACGAATTGTGGTGCGCAGGGGCGGAGGGCGGGTGTCGCAATGAACCCCCCCAGCGTAGCGCTGTGTAACGTTCGTGTCGCCGGGCGTGGGGGGTGAAGACCTCGTTAGAAGGATAGTAGTATTTTATTGCTCGAGGCATTCATTCCTCGTTGGCATCCCCACAGCACTTGCTCGACGGCGCAACGGACCTGACGGAGACGGACATGCAAAAAAACGACCGTGGCACAAGTCGGGCAAAAAACAACCGTGAATCTACAATATACCGTTAGTAGGCTTGTAAGTTCCGACCCAGTGTCCAACCGTCTAGTAAGCTGTTCGTTAACTGATGCTTGAGCGCGCGCTACGTATCTGCCCAAGTGCAACGGGCGTTGTCCTAGCGTCGGATGTGGGGGCTGACCCACCTCGCAAGAGGTATGGTGTTGTATTGATCGAGGGATTTCACTCCCCGAGGCCTTCCTCCACCTCACCCGATGGCGTGACGGACTCACAACCAATTGTGCGGCGAGATGGGCATTCGGTGGTTACCTTTGGGCATTCGGTGGGCATTCGGTGGTTGCCTTTGGGCATTCGGTGGTTACCTTTCGTACCTGTCGACGCGGGCGCTGCTCTCGTGACGGCCAGCTTCGGTGGGGACTCGTGCACGGATTCGTCCGGGTGCGGTTCCTGTCGATCCTCGGCTAAGCGAATGCGGTGTCTTAGCAATGCGGGAAGGTGCGTGAGTGGTTATCGGCGTGTGCGGTCAGGTTGGATCCCTGCTCGAGCAGCGACGTCCTGCCAAGCACGCCTCTTCATACAAGACGACACAAGC
>VALG01010210.1:9284-22846 GCA_009835305.1 Ipomoea purpurea
GACAAAATACATCTCACTAAGAGGCGAGAATATACTACGCTATAGTAACGTATATATATATAGCTGTAATATCATACAAGCTATACTATATACTTATATGTTAATATATCTAACTACTATATACTATATATAATCTATACATTATATATATGATATATATATATATATATATAATGTATACTGATATTAATCAAATACGTGAGGACAGAAGAAATAAGAAGAATAATTAATTGATGTTGTGAGGTGTGTTACAATGAAAAACAACTAATCTATTTATACAATAGGAAATAGAGATAACGAGGGAAATGCATGAACCTCCACAAAGCTAGGTGGACATGCAAGAAGAGGAACCATCAACAGGATTATCTGACCAAACTTCCTTCGGAATTTTGAAATCAAGGGATGAATGTGGAGATCTATTTACCAAATAGCAAGCAGTAGAAACGGCCTCGTCCCAAAAATCACGTTGTTTCCATAACCTATAGCATTAGAGAGCATACATCGAGCTCTTTCCAATAAAGTCATGTTCAAACGTTCGGCAACACCATTCCTGCTGGGGTGTTACCAGGCAAGGTCTTGTGACTGGCGATTCCATTTGCTGCACAAAAGTCAATGAAATATGACTCACAGAACTCCAAGTCATTGTCTGTCCTGAGCTTCTTGACTTTTTTACCTGTCTGAGTCTCAACAAGTATTTTCCACTTCTTGAAAATAGAAAATGCTTGATTCTTATGTTTCAGGAAATAGACCCAGACTTTACCAGAAAAGTCATCAATAATAGACATAAAATATCTACAGCCTCCCATAGACTGTAATTTAGTTGGTCCCATAAATCGGAATGTAATATATTCCAATACATCTTTGGTACGGTGTGTAGCAGTAGAGAAATAACCCTCTTTTGTTTCCCAAAAACACAATGCTCACAGAACTGTAATTTTCCCGTACCTGAACCACCAAGGATGCCTTTTTTGCTCAGGAGATGCAGTGCCTTTCTCAATCATATGCCCCAAGACGCATATGTCATAATTGAAGTGAGATCCGATAAGACATCGAGAGTATGAATTACCTCTACTGAACTCGTCACAGCTACTGCCATGCAAGACGTACAACGCTTTCCGGAACCGGGAAGAATGTTCATGAGAACAAGAGAGCCTTTTAATGGACTTCAAAACTCCCCCTTCAGCTATGTACTTGTACCCTAAGAGATTCCAAGGTGTCCAAGGATATCAAATTGCGTTTCAAATCAGGAATATACGGAACATTGGTAAGAGTCCTGACACGTTATCATCGATTTAATCTGAAAACTTCCAAGTTCCATAACCCTTGCATTAGGCTATCATTACCCACGCAACATAACATCACCATCAACCGGTTCCAGAGAGACGAACCAGTCTTTTGTGAGGACACATTGTGGAATGTACAACCAGAGTCCAGAATCCACTCCGGTTTCGCTCCGTTTTGCAAACGGAGCTAACAGATAGACAAAACATCGCCTTCTGAAATCACTTTCAACAACATACTTTCAGCCAGACTTTATTTTCTCTCTCTTGCTTGTTTTTTTTCAACTGAAGCATTCAGTCACATCATGACCATGCCTTTTGCAGTAACTTACAGGATTTTCTGGACTTACTGTCCTTTGGACTGGAATCTAGAATTTTTATTGCTACTCCCTGATTCAAGGGCGACCCCTTACGGTCAAGCCTTCAACTCATTGTCCTCCAAGAGACTTAATTTCAAAGTCAAACTTTCTTGACAATATTCGACTTAACATTGTCGAAAGTAAGGTATCACTCTATTATCATACAAATAATTTCTTTGAAATGTGTGTACATTTAAGGGAGTAGAGACAAGCAAAAAACAGCACGATCCTCATTCTTCAATTACGACATCAATATGTTTTGCCAAGTCCAATAAAATAGAATTGAATTCATGCTAAAGTGGGAATTTAATAGAACGTACCTCCGTCATTAAGGATTGTGTATAGACGCTCATTCAGGCCGTAGCGTGTGCCAGAGTTTTGGCCATGTAAAGCGTATCCCCGCATTGACCACAAACTGACGCAGTCGTCCACCTTAATACCGGTCACGTACGAACCATCTTTAGACACGGCACCCCCAAAAGAATGGTTGAACGTGCCTTGTCATCCAAATCTTCCCAATCCTTCATACTGTCATTGCAAACTGGTTTCTTCTTCTTCCCAGTTAGCGCTTTCTTCAAACCAGTTCTGGGTTAGAAAACGACTTCAATCTGAACCTTCCAGATAGAGAAGCTAATTTTCTCGTCGAACTTCCTCGACTATCGAACTTATAACCAGTCGACAGTCTTTGAAAATAATCTCAATTAAACAAGCTCTGATACACTTGTTAGGAATATAACGGAATAAGTTGAAGCGAAGAATCCGAAAATCTGAGAATTATAGAAGTAAATAATATAAATAGGGAAAATATATAAATGACAAATTATGAAATTATTAATTGGGCGAAATATAAAAATCATCTATATAGTATATATACTACTACGTACTATCACGTATATATATATATATATATAATATAATATATTATAATATAATATGATATGATATATATATACATATATATATATTCTTTCAAAGGAGAATTACACAAGAAAATAATATATAGTAATATATATATATATATATTATAATACTATATATTGAGACTATAGTACTACCTATATACTATATTAGTATATATATACTATTATATAACTATATATATTTGTACGTGAGATTACACAAAAGAACAAGTGAATAAGAAATGCCTATTGATGATTGAATGTATATGGAGTAGCTGCATTGAAAAACAACAAACTATAGCCTATTTCACTAAAAGCATTTTGAACAATGTTCTGCAGTTCTTTGGAAATTCGATACATTCGGCAAACATGCAAGAGAAGTAGACATGGACCATGCGTTGCGTACGGTTGAAAGAAATGACTCAAGGATGAATTTTAGCCACAAAATATTACTTATGTCCTAACAGTTTACTTTCTGAAGTTGAACCATCCAGCAAGATAGATCTATGCACACCCTCTTGTCCTTCCTCTCAACAAAAATATTAACATCACAAAATGACAAATTTAAAAAATTTAAAAAATTTTAAAAGTGATCACAGCCTACCAATAGAATAAAATAGAATTTAAAAAAAACAGTAAAGCAACAATCCTACCAGTAAGGCGGAGTTCAGTGATTTGTTTCCATGCATAAGTTGCATTCATTAAGGGTATTTTTAAACAGCACCTTCCTAGGCATCGTGGTCCTTGCCATCCTTACTAAAGACCTAAATACACATTCAGAATGGAACAATATTGGAAAAGCAGAAACACTACACAGCTAAAAATAAAATAAGAGAAATCAAAGAACAAAAAACATTTTTTCCAGGAATTCAAGTTGGCCTCTTACCTGCTCACCTTCAATACTAGCAATTTCAACAGTTTCCCTTTGTGATTATTATTGGAAACAGAGGTGGCATCTTGCTCAAGTGCAGGGGAATGTAATGCACATGCAATCTTTAAAGCTTTGTGAGGCTGAAAACAACCTTGAA
The DNA here is from genome assembly GCA_009835305.1 of Ipomoea purpurea. NCBI lineage: Eukaryota > Viridiplantae > Streptophyta > Magnoliopsida > Solanales > Convolvulaceae > Ipomoea > Ipomoea purpurea. The sequence goes on from VALG01010210.1 coordinate 12,851, forward strand.
ATGGCACTAGGTACGACATCTGTTCTGGAAATAAAAAGCACTTCTAGTGCAAAAAAAAAAAAAAAAAAAAACAAAAAAAAAAAAACAAAAAACAAAAAAAAAACAAAAAAAACACAAGCAACAATTAGTGCATTCATCCCAATTATAACAAAGTCCAGGGATCATTTAGTCCAGTGTTGTTCTATGTCTAAAGTAATTGTTATATAAATTTGGCTTAACAATGTGCCATAAGATGTCTTAAAGAACCATGACAGAAAGATTCTTCTCAATTATCTGCTCTAAATAAATACAAATAAATATTAGGAAAAAAAATACAAGGCACATATATTCACAGTGGAGGCGCACCATAAGGCAAAATGCATATCAATGGTTTTTAGTGCAATTTTAACAAATTGTTGAAGAGAGGGGGATGGAAAGGATATATTATTTCAGTAGTATGTACACATAAATAACACTTTGGTGGAGTTGCTCAATATATTTTGATGGTATAAGTAACCTCTATACAGAAACAATGGAGCTTGCATACTTCTCTAGTTGGGAAAGTTTCCATAAGACCATAATATACAAAGCTAGTTAAAATATCCATACAAATTTCAAAAACATAATAGCACGGTTGGTTCTGATGGAATATATCGGTTTAGGCCTGGCCCACATGCCCAAAGGGGGGGGGGGCAAGAGTAGAGGGGTGGGCTCGCAGGCCAGCCTGCATGCATAAAGGGTGGCCACATGCGGTCTACACGCAGAAGGTGGCTGCATTTAGCTCGCATGCACAGAGGATGCCGCACGCAAGGCGGGGTGGCAGCTACGGTTGCATGCGTACAATGTGGCGGCTGCGCGCACAGATGACGGTTGCATGCGTACAAGGTAGCGGTTGCGCGCACGGATGACAGTTGCATGCGTACAAGGTGGCGGTTGCGTGCATGGATGACGGTAGTATGCGTACAAGGTGGCGGCTGCACGCACAGGTGGCGGTTGCATGCATACAAGGTGTTGGCTGCGCGTATGGTAGCAGCATGCATGCGTACACGGGAGACCAGCTGTGCGCCCCGGTGTGTAGGGAGGTAGCCGCCATTTCACGAGGCGAACGTGGCCGAGGTGGCGTCAGATGCATGGACAGGAATGCGCGTACGACACAGAGTATGCGCCAAGGTGGGCACCGAACGTGCGGTATGGGGTGGCACGCGTGTGGCTCGAGAATGGGAGGTTGGCGCCGTCCACGTGGTTAGCTTGGAGGGATCCTTATCCAGTATAAAAGGAGGGGGTCGTAATCCAAAGTGGACAAGGTGTGAAGAGTAGCGGGGGTGGTAAGAATCAGTGAGTGAGAGGCAAGCGGTCGCAAGATCGATTCTGGATAACACAGTCATTGATCGTCAATCAGGGCTTACCGTTGGGCCTAATAGTGGGCCGGGGAACCTGGGCCTGGTGTTCTAGCATAGTATAGTCATCCCAAATCTTCTTCTATCTATTCTGTTCGGTTTATGGTGGACCCGTTTTCATTAAAACCATCAGGTTCATAGAATAAAAATTAGAGGGAATGGTATTAGGATTTCATAGGTTTTCAATCTTTGGAGCTTTGAACATATTAAAATGCAGTTTTGTGAACTTTTTATGAAGAAATGTTGGAGGGAGCTATTTTGTACTTGATATAATTTTTTCTTTCTTAATTTCCTTTTTGATAACTAGTGGTTCTTAAGCATTCAAAGAGGCCCCTGGGAGGGCCTCAAAATTCTCTACAGAAACACTATACAGAAGGCCAGTTCAGAACGAGCTTTATGAAGTCCATGAGTTCATCAAATGATTGTATATAACAACAATCATATTTGTGTTTTTGTAGTTTCCGAATTGAAAAGACCCCATAGTTGCAATGAAAGAAAAGATGGAAACATTGGCAAAGTTCACTAAAAAACGCCAACAGCTTGGTTGAGAGTTCATATTCTAAACTCCTAAAGGCTCGAGCTTTAAACAACAATGGAATCACAACTAAAACTCAAAAAGCAAAGCCAAAAATTACCAGGGACAATAGCAAATTGGCTTGTGTTCCCCTTCGGCAGCTGCTGTTCCACAGCACGTTCGACCTGCTTGCTGCCTATGGCTGATACCCAGATGCAGGCTGCTCAACAGATAAGCCATCAAATGCCCCAAAGTCAACCTAGAAACAAAATCTACTAATCTGCTCGTCAACCTTAACCCCTAGGATTTTCAATAAATTTTCATTTCAAAAAGTACATAAATAAACAAAAACAAGGGAAATCTTCACAACAAAGAATGATCACCAGAAGGAGGTACTGATTAGGGCAGTAACGCCGCCATCGCCGCTGCGACGAGGATCTGAAGCCGCTGCTTGATGTAGAACACGCCATCCTTGATGTGTTCGTTGAAACTGAAGCTGTCGTCGGCCCTCACGCTAGATCTAGAGGATCTAAAGCAGGTTTTGAATCTGAAACAGCCGCCGCGACGAGGAGATCTGAAGCTCGAAAAACGAAGAATGTTGTCGCACCGCCGCTGCAGTCCATCACCGCTATACGTTCGTCGCAGATCCGAAGGAGGAAGAATGAGGAAGGAACTGCGAGTGCCTGAGCTGCTACTGCTTCGCTGCTATACGGCCCGCTCAGGATGGAATGAAGAAGCTTAGAAAAGAATCTAACAATGAAGAAGCAAACTTAGAATTTTTCTTTTTCAACTTTTTAATGTAAGGTTATACAAGTCTGGACTAATATATCAAGCAGTGGATACTACGATAATTATAAAAAAAAAAAAAAAAACAAAAAAAAACAAAAAAACAAAAAAATTGCGAAATACTCGTCTTTACAACACTAATAAAAGACGCGTAAAGAATTCCAAATATTTACAAAACGCCACCGCGCAATTTTTTTCCTTACTTGACACGTCTTTAGTTGTAAGTAAAGTGTGTATTGTTACATATTTTTGGTCAATTCTAATACTAGTGAGAACTGTTTATGATGCATATATGCATATAGAAGGAGTCTCAGCTCAGCCCAATAGAGTCTAAAAGAAGTCTGGTAAATCCATAGTAACACCAAAAACAATACTTTGGAAAGAAAATAAACCACAGCTCAAAGTTGGAAAAAGAGCTATGGGCCTTCCTCATCATCAATATCATCTTCCCTCTTCTTCAATAAAACAATTTCGTTTAAAGAATAAAACAATAGAAGTTAAGAACATAAAGTGAAATGAAAATTTAATTTCGTTTACAAGCTACTAGACAATAGACTTGCACTTCAAGCTTGTGCCACGAAATCGACTTGTCTGGATCAAGTGCTATGCAGATTGTTCAAACTCAGAATCTTCTTTTACCAACTTATCACACAAATACAGATAAATACATGTAAAGATCTGAATGAAAGATACCACTCTCTACACACATATATGACTCCATTTCTGTACTCAAATACTCACCTTAGCATCATGACAAAGTACAGATTGATTAAAATTGATTGCTGGAGTGCGTATATCCCATATATATATGATGTTTATCTTCTCCAACTGTACCAAATAAGTTCCCATCCTTCATATGCCAAGCTACATCCTCAATACATCCATGATGTATCTGTAAGAACATCACCAAAAGAGCTATTTATCAGCATAAAAAACAAATGATGCATAGTAGTTCTTATATAGTTAATTCTAATACACACATCAAATATACGCATATACAGTCTTTGCAACCTTTACGACATCATTCTATCTATTTCTTATTTACGTTCTTATCCGGGTTTAATAATTCAGACCACCCCGAGTTAATTAAATCCATCAGTAATGAATATATATATCATCAGAGATATATAGATGGATATCTTAGCAAATAATTGAAGGATGAAAAACATAATATTAACTTCTAAATTCAATTCCCCGGTGTAATTGAACCTGCAATCTGTTTCTATGCATGTATAGTAGGGAAATCCTATCACTACTACAAAAATAACATATAATGTCGATCTTTTGAAAAACCACGACATCAAACAACAAAAATAAAATTATATATTTTTAAAAATATATAACGACGGTTTTCGTAAAAGAAATTTTAAAAAATATTATATACGACGTAGGTTTATTAAAAAAAAACTTAAGATGCTTTGTTCATCTCTTAATTACTACCTCCGTTGATGTTAGTATGTTACTACTTTCATTAGAATGCTTTAGAATCTGCCTGTTTTGTTCGTAGTTACTACAGGAAGAAACTGCGAGAACCAGAAATGATAGTCAGGATAGTTTCAGACGCGTGTTTTTTTTAAAAAATATTTTTTCTTGATTTGAGCGTTGATCTAGATTAGATCAACGACTCAGATTTCATCCCATCTTTCATCTGGAAGAATCTTCTCACAATCCCTATATATCTCTATCTATATTAAAGCAAAACAAAGGGAGCAAAAAAATCCCGCCCAAATGGAACGGTGACATTTTGACAAAGGCGGATAATTTATTTGTTAAAGCTTCGAAAAACGAAAGGTCTCCGATTGAGTATAATACCTACATTTATATAAAACCTATTTTTTAAATATATTTACGGCTGATCACCTCTCCCATCCAATTGGATTGGAGAATGTATTTAATCCATACATAATCTCTAGGAATTTTACTATGGGACATATGGGAGATTGAGCCCACGAACCATACATATTCTCTAGGTATTTACTAGCTGTTTTATTTCGAAGGAAATATAACGAAAGGTCATCAGACCTTATATATACATCACATACTCCATATACAAAGCTACTCAATACATTCGAAATTTCCATAGATAGAGATACTCTCTGTTCTTCTTCCCTTCCACAAAATGTTTGTCCTTGCTAGCCAAAATATCCCAATGAATACCAGGCAGGCTCTTAGGCTAAGGGTGGTCCGAGCATATCAGATTCCTGAGAGAAAATGATCCATCGAAGATTAGATCAAAAGAAATTGTTTTTCATGATGAAGAGGTAAGGACCATCTAACAGTAGATAGAGATAAGCAGTCCAAGCTTGTCTATAATAGTTTGTTTAAAAGCCTTACATACAGTCTTTTTACATTTACAGTGATGATTGTTGTTATCTATACACATAGATTAGATATATATTTACAGGTCCTATTTTTGATATTTACAAACACACAGGGTTCCTTCTTGCATGCTCATGTACCCAAAGAGTATGTTGAAAAGTACGCTTAGCTGTTTTTCAGAAGGTTCAGTGTATGCTATAAAAAAATTTTGTGTGATCACAAAACTTCTTTTACTCATACAAAACCAGCCCACAGAAAGTACATGATTAAAATTTAACTATTCAGACTATGGATAAGGAATTTTAAAGCATGTGAAGTTCCTATGAAAATGTATCGGCTGCAAGACCGCTTTAAAGAGATCAAGTCTAATTGAAGGCCTTGATGAGAAACACCTATTTGGTAATCTGTTCTCTCCATTCAGTCTATCCTTTCCAAATAATTAGTAATTTTACTATTATTATATCATCTAATGCATTGTTTTGTAAATGTTATTGGTCGAGTTATGAAATACACTGCCCAGAGGAGAAATTAATTAATGGGAAGAACTCCAGGCTGATTGACTTCACTCTTGAAGACACCGAGTACTACTAGAAAATCACTGCCTTTCTATCATTTTTATTAATGCTGTTTTTCTAATATATTATCAAAAAATTTGTAGTGGAATACAACTAATGTGTACTTTGTGGGATGAACACATAAGCAGATTGAGGCATTCTACAATTCTACTTCACAAGAACCATTGTTGGTCTTGGTACAGTTTTGTAGGGCAAGGGTGTGTTTAAAAAGTAAGTAGATTACATATTGTGTCTGTAACTATCTTTATATTATCAATTACATCTTAAAAAGTCTTCTTAAAACATCTTTATAGCCTAATGTGTACTAATACTATTTTCTAAAAAGGTGGTAATGTCAAGATTTGTAGCTCCTATGATGTAACACAGCTGCTTTTCAACCAAGAATCTCCCCCTTTTGAGGAGTTCAGGAAGAGGTTAGTCAATTAAAATTATTGCACTACTATCAGTTACATTTATATTCTATTCTTATCTCTAATTCTTATTTTATGTTCTGTATTACTTATATATTACAGGACGAGTCATGAACAGTCACCAATGCGCAGTATTATATCGCAATCAAGCTTTAAGGAATGTAGTTCATATTCAGTTGCACTATCTGGTGATATGGAAGTGCGTACTATCAGTGAGATCTACAGAGACAATGAGGTAGTATTTACATAAATTTAAACTTACTTTAAGAGATATATGCTGGCATCTTCACATTTGGAAAAATTGTCCTGTCTGAATAGCAATTGCTGAACTCCCTCAGTACACTGGGCATTACAATTTGTAGTCTTATGCCTGCATTTCATATTTTGAATCAGATAAATGGTAACACAAATTGTGGAATGTGATAAAGTCTTATAGAGTCTAACATTGGTTGCTTATCTAATTTAAGAATTAGAGACCACCATCTGTTGTGGCAGTTATGTTTTTTGGTTTTTGCAAGCATATACTCTCTAATAAATCTAAAACCTGCAAAATCAGAACTGATATTTGTTAGTTATATAACCTAATGATGATTAATAATTACTGTTAGCTAAAGATTTTCATAATTATATATCAGATTATAGTTGCAGATCTAATTGTATAAAGTTGAATGCAGTTTGGAGATTTCTGGGTTGCAGCTAGGATTGTGTTCATTGATGATCCAGAGTGGTACTATGCTTCGTGTCGAACCAAGGGTTGCAACAAAAAGCTTAAACTGAAAGGGAAGTGGCTGTGGTGTAGTACTTGTGACAGAAATTGGGGTGATGGGACACTGAGGTACAGAGTTAAGGTTAGAGTTGTGGACTTAGATGGCAATGCTCCTTTTCTTCTATGGGACAGGGAGTGCCTCGATCTAATTGGAATTAGTGCAGATGATTTGAAGGATACCCATACAAAGGTACTAATACTATTTCATCATGTCCTATACTATTAGCTTAGTACTACTAACTTTGTATCTCATGAAAAACATTAATATAATGATCCAAAATGAAAGGGTCTACCTAAGTTAATCAGTTAATTCTCTTTGGACCAACCTAAAATGAAAAACATTAAATATTATCACTCCGCGGTGAGTCTTATTTGCCCAAGACTGAGCTTCTTCATAATGTGTCGGTGGACGTCTGTAATTTAGTATGTTTGCCCTCGTATTAAGGCGTATATTGAAGATAACCTGGACAGGGTAGACGAAATGGGTGAGGTAGTGGGTTATATAACCTAAAGGAGCTTTTGATAATCTATACGCACTGAATCTGTTTTTCGAATTGCTTAGTAAAGTTTCAGTTCTCTTAAATACTAATTATCTTCAATGTCTTTCCCTGTTATTGAGAATCATCTACTGATGTATAAAGATTTGTACGAGAGTCATCCACTCAGAGTAATCCAAGTTAGGGACAGGGACCTCCATCAAATGTGGAGTTGGAGCTTTACGAATGGAGGACGCTATGGGATTATTTATTGAGGGTAATACTTTGCTGAGCATTCAGAAAATATACCATGAGATATAATAGGGAAAATAATGAGAATTATACTGTATATCAAAAACTTTAAAGAGTTAGCGTATCATTGGTTGGTAGCTTTTTACATGTAGTTTCCACCATATATTAGATATGTGTAATATGGAATATACATATTGCTATCTCAAATTAAAAAGGCAAGAGGATAGATAGCTTCGAACACTGTCTCCTCTCTCCTAAAGTTATTGTTGGCAGCAGAGACTTAGTATGCAATGATAGTCGAAGCTATTAACAGTACATACTAACCCTTATCATCATTTTTACGATCCTAGAGAATGAACCGTGAAGAGTCGCTAATTGATGAGTTTCCCAGCACACAAAAGTTCGACAAATACACTAATGTGTATTATTTCTAGCTGTTTGAATGAAAATCGATTAAGACTGATAGATAATCTATACTCGATATATTATATAATGTCATATTGATATTATGGCTTTCATATTATGTATCCGCTACGACACCAATTTTGGTGCTTCTTATTTTGGTTTTTATATCTGTTTATATTGTTTTGCAGGATGTGGGAGTAATTTTGTTGCGTGACATTATTTAGTTAGTATTTTCGAACATACAGCTGAGGACTTAGAAACCTTTTGATGTGCAGTATGGTTTTTTTGGTTTACTACCAAACATGTTAAACGTACTCGATTTGTGATATTCCTATTGCAGATTTTTTTTTCCAGAAATTGATGGGCACATGCATAGAAAGATTGCAGAGATCATGGTAAAAGAATGCAAAGGCTTGCAGACATGGTGGGAAAGATCAATCATATGGAAGGCATATCCCTAAAGACCAAACTGATGGCACACAAATCAGTTGAAGTATAGCTGAATCAGCATTCAAAAGGACCATCAAATGGTTTATGTTAGCATGTAATAAAGCTGACACTTTATATTAATTATGTAAGATTAAGGAAAGATTAAGTGTAGGGTACTCATTAGGAACATACAAGTTTTATTTTTGGATGTTTTTTGTGCTCTAAATTATAATGATTAAATAAGACTATTTTTACTCTAATGACTATTTGTAAAACTTATAATTATTGGTTATCCCTAATCTATACTTTGTTAATTATGTCACTTCTACAGTTGGATAACACTCACATGGAAGCATGTTGTCATCAAAAGAAATGTAACTAAACTAATAAAAACTGAATATTAAATTTAGTAGATCATATAAGGCAGCCAAAGTTAGTAGTACTACACTGCAACTGTAAATCCAAGTGGATTGGTCTCTCAACAATCTATTACTATAATTATTCGTATATAGGATTAAAGCAATACATAAGCGCAAAAGTACTGTAGATATTCTCAACAATTTGGCAAAGTGTCATAAAATTAACGGCATTCAATTATTTAAAAGATGAATGTGTGATAAAAGCAAAAAAAAAAAGTTCTATCACTTAATCATATTAGAGGACAAATAATAGTAAAAAAAATAACAAAGGGACACGTGTATATAAAAAATAGTCTATCACTCCACAATATCAACACTAGATTGAGTAAACTATATAATACATTAGTTTCAATGAAGTACAGTAACAGTTATCAGTGACCTAAAGCTATTGTTGGAAAGTAAAGTAAAAATGTGTTTCCAAGTACTCATAATTGAGAACTAAGGGACTTACCAGTTGTTGACAACAATCTACAGTGATTATCTCCTCAATGACCTTTTATACAATATAGATTGTGTTGCATCTTACCTGCAGTTGAACCAACAAAATTTAAATTAAAAATACGACTTGCAGCAACTTAATTAGGATCTTAGTGCTTATTAGGGACTTACCAATTGTTGACAACAACTTTGGTGAAAAGCAAGCGTCCTCAATTAATGTTAGGTGAAGACCTTTTGATGTGCAGTTTACCTGCATTTGGATGATTTGGAATTAACTGAATAACTGCTTTAAAGTACTACTTGGTTAGGAACAATGTAAGGAAATTATTCTGCTTAACTAACATTTGAAATCACATTAGATTGAGCCAATTTTGGATATTAAAACTTATCTTTTAGACGTCCGAAGCAACTGTTAATACAATATTCTGGACTCCAACTTTGTATCTATGAAGCATACACAAATTATTGGACATAAATACAATGTAGGTGTACCAGCTTACCTGCAATTGGAGAATTACAATTAAACAAATTAAATCATCATTAACATTAGATAATTTATCAACACTCAAAGAATATCATTATTCGTGTAACTTTATTGTAAATCACATTAGATGGACTTCAAACTTATCTTTAAGCCCCCCGAAGCATGTGTAAATACAACAGTCTCAAACACAGATCTTTATCAAATAAAACCTATCACAACCATGAGTATTTGTGGGCTTTGATCCGACTACTGTCTACCTGCAAAACAACATATATATTATGATATTATGTTACCTAAATAAGAAACCTATTTACATTCCAATCAAATTTGATAATTCCAGTTTAGTA
>VALG01010210.1:22925-34286 GCA_009835305.1 Ipomoea purpurea
CGGGGGACCAGCGCTTTGGAACTCGCCCTGCGTTCGGCCTGCCTGCCTCACGCGTTCAGGCTCTTCACTCCGGAGCCCGGCACCTGCAGCACCTGCCGTCGCTTCAGCCCGCTGACTGCCGCGCTCTCGGGGTTGTGGTCCTCCTGTTTCTGCACTCGTTGTTGCGGTTCGAGTACTGCCGGGCCTGGCATCTGCTTCTCCCTCGCCCCCACGTTATAGCGTTCTACTCTTGCGCCGGGCTGCCGGCACCCGCCGCGCACGCCCGGCTCGCGGGCACGGGTCTTGCCCATCTGTGCTTTGAGTGCCTTCCTCTGGATCCACTTCGTAATGATGCACTCGGATCTTATACTCTTATGGCCCTCAAGGCTTGATTACAGTCACCTCTACAGGGCGTTTACAGCCAGCACGCCGGTACGCCGAAGCCGCACCATCATCCCGAACAGATCCACTCCTGCAAAACAAGAAAAATTTCTGCAACCTCCCGGGAGGGAAACCACCGCGCGCACAAGCCACGAGCTAAGAACAGTTGCCAGGACCCAAGTCGGGAACTCAGCGTAAAACCGGAAAACACATATAATCTATCATCCCAACTAACCAAGACGCACCCGCCTCCGGCGATGGCAAAATTGATCAAATCAACCAACTGGGCCAAACGACCACAGCCAGGTAATACTTCAGAAATATCGAGGAACTCCTTTGACCGGCCTCACGGCCCGCTTTCGCGCCCAGTAGCCGGAGTGACGAGAAGCGAGTAGCACGAACCTAGGTTTTCGATTTTTACGCCAAAAGCTGCCGAGAGGTCTGACCTTTCGCCAACGGCGAAACGAAGAGTCCATCCCGGCACAAAGAAAAAGATGAACGCATCGGCGAGTGATTTGCCCCGCCGTTGTTCACTCTGCCGACCGCCGAAGCCCAGCTGCTGGGCTGGGAGGAAATCGGATAACCACCGTTCGGGCCACTGCCCGCGGTATGAGCTTAGGCGCGAATGCCGTCGGAAAGCGGTTTTTGTTCGTCACCCCATCTAACAAACCTAGAAGCCCTTGGCTTTCAAGAAACAGTTTTAAGCAAAATCTGAGCTTCGCCAGAATAGATAATTTTGGCGGTCAACTTAAAGAAACGAAAGTGATGAGCCATGATAGGCCTAACTACTCGCAGGTATCGTAGGAACCTCGGTTAACGGGTCCATTCCGAAGAACCAAGACAGAGCCGTCATTAAATACCGACGTTTTCCATGAGAAAAAAAAAACCTAGCTGAATACCCGATTAGATATATGTTTCAAATGTATTTTCCAATAATAATGTTCTTGAAAGAGTACAGGAGGCGACGCACATATATAAGAAATGGAAAAAAAAATGCCTAGATTAGGGAATCCCTAGTCCCTAACACGAAATAACTACCTATCCTAAGTCTAATATGGATACAATTTAGTCCTAGTCTAAATATATGATAATAAGTTCCTAATAATTTTCAATCAATTTTGGCAGTGTGGAATAATACATGCCAGTGAAGAAAAGTCCATGACTCAAGGGTAATTTGGACAGATATATTGAAAAAAATACGATGATGGGATCCTCCTCGAAAATTCTCCCAAATGGAGAAATGCCGAGAATCAACAAAAATGAAAAGTACTGCAATGGTTCTTTATAATTGACCTGAATATTTGAAGATTGGACTGAGTACTGTTCTCCCTCTTTTGATTAAGGAATAACATGATACGTATTGTAATATTTAAAGAGTTATGAATGAGGTTGCATTTATCCTCATGAAGCAAAAAATAAACGTACCATCTCCTTTTTGTTGCTCAAATAAAAGATATTGATGGAAACTATTGATTTAGTACTCAGTGAAATATTATTGGTAATACATCGAAAATTGAATATAACTTAGAGAGCTTAGATTGATGTTAAGGCCTTCAATGTCCAAAAACGGGTTTTTCCAATTCGAAATGAAAGCTTAAGAAAGACTAAGGCGTCTCCTAATCTACGACTTAAGATGATCGAAGGTTAAATTTTTATGGAAATCTTGGTATATACGCACATTTAGCCAATACAAGCCTATTTATTTTATGAAATTCGCTATTAGCAAAAAAGTCAAACTATACTAATGGGCCCTACTTGGGTATTGTTTATTTACTATTTGATCCATAATCATGCCAACGAACCCCAAAAACGTGGGGTTTTGTATTATAACCTTATCCTCACATTGTTCTACTAAAAAGGGACAATCAAATTGTCTTTGCACAATGCAAAATAAAGTTTACGATGGCAAATTGGCTGAAAGTATCGATGCCAATATACATTCCCATGGTGACTTCAAAAGAGCCACGAGATAATACGCCTTATTTCGATAATCCGAACATGTTTGTTCAAACAAAATTCCTCTCTACATTTCTGAAAGTTTAATACAAGAAATTTTTTGAAGAATGTTATCTTTCAGCGGGGATAAAAATACATGATCGACATCCGCGAATTCATTATGCCCTGAGTTAATGTTGAGGTATGGTTGTACTACTTTTTCCCTTAGCTAATTTTTTTCATTGAAAGTTTTTCTCTAGCCTAAGGTTTTTTTTAATGAGGCAACCGGCTGTGAAACAAATAATTGAAACATACACCAATTTACGTCTTTTTTTCCCCCTCGGACTCAGGGGGTTTTTCCCAACAGGATTCTTCCTAGCGAGGTTAACGAGGCATGGCAGTATGAAAGACCAATACACCAAGTGTCTATTTTTTCCTGTTTGAAGGAGATGGATTACATTATAAAAGATGGAATGAATGGAGGAGATTAACACACTTCTTCAGTGTTCGTTATCAAAGGGGAGCAATTTATTGTAACTTCTTTTTCCCCTTCACCAAAATTTTTTTTCCCATTGGGTTTTCTTTTTGTAAGGGTTTTTTAAATGGGCAATTATAAATTCCGAATCCTTGGCTCCAAACGGGGAAGTGTATAGAACAAAAAAGAAAATATGATTCCAGTTTAGTTTTGAACCTTACCTTGTGGTATAACAAGTCTGAGTCTTCTTCACCCAAGGCTACCTCAAGACCATCCAAGGTTAACATAGTTTTGCTGCATAATCCCACTCTTTTTCACATTAACGCGGCGGTTCAGCAAAACTGCTTAAAAGGCTTGATTTCAAGTTTCCAACGAAGCAGCCTGCAAGAATGGAGTCAAACATCAAGCTAACTAAGCCAATGCCACCTCCTCTCAGCCCACAAAACTAGCAAAGCTCTACCGTCACCTTAATACACGCATTTATATTCCAATATTTCCTAAATTCCAACACTATAAAAACCGCCTTTGCCTTCTTGAATCGGTTATACCATGGGCATATATCAAAAAACGGAAAATCAATCACATTTCTCATCACTCTCCTCATCGTACTTCGGTTCCCTCCCTTCTATTTTTAAAAATAATCTATTATTATTATTCACAACAGTTATTCCATTTTCAATCCATAACATAAACCAATATGCTGTATAATTTAGTTGAGGGATCAAATATATTCTTACACATAACACGTTATACCAGGCCAATTACCATATGAATAAACCGAGTAACTAGTTTTCTTTATATAAAAGGGGAGGTGAGGAGAGTAGCAAATGTGATGGTTGTGAAGGAATTAACTGCATGTTTATTGATGTAAAACACAACCTATATATAGTACATGGAGGAGTGTAGATAGTAGGAAGTTACAACCAAATATAACTAGTCTACAGGAGCACAAATAGAACAAGTAACAACTAAAGACATTCTAGCCACATATTGGCTTAACACGCTCCCGCAAGATGGAGGATCCGTCGAAGACTCCAATCTTGGACCGAAGCGGAAGAAAGAGGCGACGACCCAGTGGCTTAGTAAGAAGATCGGCTAGTTGAGCTGAAGACAAAATGTGCCGCACAACTAGCGTACCATTTGCAACCAAATCCCGGGCAAAGTAGTAATCCAAAGCGAGATGCTTCATGCAGGAATGAAACACGGGATTCTTGCAAACATACGTGGCGCTCAAGTTGTCACAAAATAGTACCGGAGGTTCAACCAGCCCCAATTTTAACTCTCGCAATAGATTTTTGACCCAGAGGACCTCAGTTGCTGCATTCGCCAGGGCCCGATACTCCGCCTTCGTGGACGATCGCAAGATAGACTTCTGACGCGTAGACTTCCAAGAAATTAGATTATTGCCTAGGTACACCAGATATGCGGTAGTGGAATGACCCTCAGTGGATGATCCACCCCAATCTGAATCAGTGTACACTCGCAACGAAAGGGGCTGACCTGCACGTAGCAACAAACCATGACAAGCTGTTCCTTTAAGATACCGCAGGAGGCGTTTGGCGGCTTTCCAGTGTAACTCCGAGGGTGCATGCATGAACTGCGAGAGTCTGTTGACAGCAAACGCCACATTCGGACGTGTAATCACCAAGTACTGCATAAGACCAAGCAAGCGACGAAACTGAGTGGCATCAGTCGCAACATCGGACGGTCGCAGCGGTACCAACTTCTCTGAAGTAGCCAGCGGTGTTGAAACATCCTTTGCACCATCCATCTTGAACTGCATCAGTATGCCAATAATATACTGACTTTGTGACAGAAAAATTCCACCACCAGTAGGAATGACCTCCACGCCCACGAAATGATGTAAAGTAACAAGATCTTTAAGGGCAAATTGTGCTGACAAGGACCCCACAAAACGATAAAGCCAGGTAGAGTTATTACCTGTCAACAAAATGCCATCGACATATACTAAAAAGTAGACAATTACACCTTTGGCTGAATAAACAAAAAGTGAAGCATCAGCTTGTGACATAATAAACCCAGACCGCTGCAGGAACAAAGAGACTTCCTGGTACAAGGCTCGTGGGGCTTGTTTAAGGCCATATAGAGCTTTCGTTAATTTGCAGATATGGGATGTATACAGCGGATCAACATAACCGGGCGGTTGGTGCATGTAGACTTCCTCATGTAAAGTCTCGTGCAAAGACGCGTTGTTGATGTCCAATTGGCGCAAACCCCAGTTGTTACTCAACGCAATAGTCAGAACCAACCTGATGGCGACCGGTTTCATAACCGGGCTATAGGTCTCAAAGTAATCCTGGCCAGCAGTCTGTAAGAAGCCTTTGGCCACAAGGCGTAGCCTTGTACCAATCAACTAAGCCATCAGGTTTACGCTTGAAACGGTAAACTTATTTACAACCAATGGGAACCCCAACACCGCGAGGAACCAGGCACCACATTTTGTTACGTTGGAGTGCGTCAAACTCCCCATCCATAGCTTTCCTCCAACAACGCATCCTTCAAGGCCTAAGCGATGGTAGATGGTTCTAAAAAGTGGGAGGTAAGGATGCGTTGTGGTGTGGTTGATAACATAGTCAGAATACCTGGGGTTTAGGACGGCGTGGTCTAGTGGAGCGACGCAGCCCATCTTGTGACTGAGAGGCGTCAGAAGACGATTGTTCGGGCTGCTGGGTGGTTGATCGGTCGTAGTAACACTGGGTGATGAACGACGGCTGGTTTGGTCATTTTCTAAGACAGTGGGAGCACGGTGTTGGAACTAGCGTTGGAACGGGTGTTGGAACTGGACTCGAAACTGGAGTCGGAACTGGACTCGAACTGGATTGGAACCGGACTCGGAACTGGAGTTGGAACTGGTGTTGGAACAGGTGTTGGAACTGTAGTTGGAACACCTACGTCTGTACCTGTGCTGAAAAAAGTAGACGACTGCACAAAATACCGGCGTGATTCAGAATTATGAGAATCAGAAGGTAAGCTGTTAGATGACGTTTACAAATCGTTATAAGGAAATACATGAGGCAGAAGATCTAACATGTCTAGATACCATAATATGATTCGAACTGTAGTCTATACATTTATAACCGGATTGGGTATTTGAATAGCCAAGGAAAATACACGGACGTGACTCGGTTGTAGTTTTCTTGGTGTTATAGGGACGCAACCAGGGAAAGCACAAGCAACCAAAAGGTTGTAACTTATCATAGTATTTTGTTTGAACAAAACTTGATTAAGAGATCGATTACCTAATACCGGAGTTGGAAGTCGATTGAGGAGATAGACGGCAGGCTGAAATGCGTGAGACCAGTACGTAGAAGCAAAGAACAGCATGAAGGGAGTTGACATTCCATTCTCGACGACATGTCTGTGTCGCCGTTCAGCCATGCCATATGTGCTCAGGTGTATGTGGAAGAGTCAAAAAATGTGAAATGCCATGAGCATTGAGCATCAAAATTAATTTAATAAGCTCCCCCCCATTATCAGAATAAACTGACACAATTGACAGACCAAAGAATTTCTCCACTAACCATTTAAACTGAGGAAAATCAAAGAAACATCATACTTTCGTTTTATAGGATATAACCAGACATACCTAAGAAGTGATCTACAAATATAACATAATAAGCAAAGTCATCAATAGATTTTTCCGTCGGACCCCATACATCAGTGTAGAGCAGTTGTAGAGGCCTAGTGCTAACAAGTGTGCTTTGGTAAAAAGGTAATTTATGACTTTTGTATACATTGCATGATTGGCAGGAAAACTTATTTAATGCGCTGACATAGATATGGGAACGTTTCAGTGTTGCAACACACGATACAACACCTTATTAGACGGATGGCTAGATAATGGTACCACTGGGAAACGCGAGACAGCTGCATGGAATTGGATGTAGGTTGACGAAGGAGAGGTGCATTGTAACACCCGTGTTACGGCCCTTAATCCCGAATTAATTATTTAATTAATTCAATTAATAATAATTAAAAAGGATTTAATTTGATTAGAAATCTCTTTAATTAATTAATGTGGTCCACCATGGATCGTGAACCCTTGCATAAACTAGAGTCATAAGCCTATTAGGAATAAAGAAAGTATACCTTTACTATTCAGATCATGGTTAGGATTCTCTTTAATTAATTAATATGGTCCACCATGGACCAAGGACCCTATCCCTAAAACAAGTCATTAATCCTATAAGGAATAGAATTAGTAAACCCAAACCATTCAGACCCTAATTAGGACTCCCAAATATATATATATATAAGGACATAGGAGGCACCTAGAAGTCACACCATAATAAATATCACCACACAAGAATTCCCAAGGGACTCCCCACCACCAAGCCTAGGGAGATCAAAACAGATGGAAATCTTAGGGAAGAACCTTAATAGCCAAGGGATGATTAATTAAGGCTAAGAGGTAACCCATGTCTCAACAAAACCTATTTTCTTCGCTATAATCTCCTTCCTTGGCCTTCCTCTATAGTCTCGTGTCTTGATGAATTCTTCTACGATATTTGTTATATATTCTTGACGATTGATAAGGATGATTTGTATGCTTTCTTGATAATCTTGATGATCTTGATGTTGAAAAGAGGTTCTTGATTTTGATGTGATGATTCTTGACGAATCTTGATATTTCTTGATGTTAAAGATAAAATATGTTCTTGATGATTTGGGTGGGATTAGAGCCCTAGGATGGATTGAGAATTTGTGTTGTGATGTTCTTGATTTATATTTGGGTGGGAATTCTCATGATCCGGGTGTTGTTTATATTTAGAAGTCGTGATAGGACAAGGCGTATGTGATACTTGCTTTCGATCCGTTATTTGACTGTGGTGTCGTTAATTGCGTTTAAAAGTGTCTGAGCATGGTTTCGGATTCCAAAAAGGTTCCCGGGATGAAATATTGATGAAAGAGTCAGTGGGGGGTAGGGGTACACACCACTATGCCTCGCATGCCCGTAGATTCAACAACATCACGGGCAGCGGGCAAGGCGTCCGAATCATACCCGCCGGCTGCAGCGCGCGTACCGGCAGTGATCCTCCAGCGGGTAGCGGCGTATATGATCCTCATCGCCCGTGGTCGCCAGACGACCCCCCGTTTATCGTGCTCTGAGTCTAGTTGAAGATTTCGGGTGGATCATTCGTTAGGTTAGGTAAATCTTAGGACCTGCATGCTAAAGTTGAAGAAAACGTAGCCACTTTGAGCACAAGGTGGAAAGACGTTAGAATAGAAACCTTAGTATGTGAAATAATGTCACACGTAGGCTATAACTTTATGTTTCCCCCCTTCCCAATGATGTTATTATAAAGTGCTACCAAGTGTGTATAAATGGATGGATGAATATCCCAATATTAAGATTGGTTGCGTATCCAAGTTGCTATACGGGCAGTTAGATGGGTTGCAGAACTTATACAGCTGTTAACCGGGTCAAAAAAAAGACCAAAAAAAAAAAAAACGAAAAAACAGACAACGAAGAACAATTTACCACTACAAAATAGAAAAAGTTATACAAGGCAAATCTATATACTTAAAAAAATCAACAAACAAAGAAAAAACAAAAACTCGATCCTTTTAATTCATAACGGCCGTAACCTGGGCAAACACAGTACTGTAACTCGTACCTGAAAAACATTATGAGGTAAGCATCAAGATCTCATGCATAACGAGTAACACAAATAAAAAATCTAGAAATTAAACAGGGCGGATCCCCGTTGCGATACGAAAGGTCAGACAGTATATAAATAATTATTATAGTGGAATGCGGTACCAACGATGACTACTACCTATAAAGAGTCTGCGGTCATTCTCCTGGCTGCGAGTCCAGTGATTTTACTTCCTGTGGCTGCGGTCAGTGACTTTAACTTCTTGGGGCTGCGGTTCAACCATGGGCCTCGGTGCTATGACCCACTGGACCTGAACGCGCCAGGACGGTGTGTAGGGCCAATAAGCCAAGGAAAGCTGTAGTCCACCGATCCGAGTAATCGGGGCGGTGTGTAGGGCTACGGCTGGCTGCGACCCACGAACGTTGGGACGACGGTGTGTAGGGCCATAGTCTCCGAGGATCATCGCCCACCGACTAAGTATAGCTCCGCGGTGTGTCGGGCTTGATCCTCTATGATCCACCGGCGTACCCATCGGCGGTGTGTAGGGTCGTATGTCCCCCCTTTGTAAAGGGGATCGCGGTCCACCGACTGGGTGCGTCAGCGATGTGTAGGATCGTGATCCGACGTTGAGTTCGTCAACGGTTCTAAAAGGGTTGGTTGCGATCAACTCCCTTGTACTGCGGTATTGAGGTAGGGTGCTGCGGGGCCGTGGTAATGCTATATGCATTGACCCTCATGTTCGGGGCATGTGATTGGTCCCGTGGCGCCATCAAAGATGATGTGATAGTGATGTTGTGATATTGGATGATATGACTATGATGATATTCAGTAATGATGTACGATAGATTGAGAAAAGTGACCTGAGTTGTGCCTCCTTATGATGTTACCTCTGTTTAAACTGCTTATTATATTTAATGGTCTATCTCTATCTGTCAAGTCTGATCCCGGTTTTAAAACTAGAGTTCCTAGGATATATCTTCATGCTTCAAATGGTTTTTCCTATATCTATATATCTCATATTGTATTGTATTTCAACGCGTTGGAGTGGGTTGCCAGCATCTCTCGCTGAACAGATATATTTGGCTTTCAGGCACAGATGAGTAGATACTGAGCGCGCTAGAGATCTCAGACCCATGCTTATGTATTGACATTATTGATTTTAGAGGTAGCCTTAAGTCCTAGTTGGCCTGTGGGTACATATCACCCCGTACTCCTATGTTATGTTTTGGAATTCTATGAGGATTTACCTTTATTATATAAGTCTTAAAAGTTTTCAAAATTACGGGTGTTACACGAAACCCGACGGGTAAGCCCGTGGAGCGGTCCATATCCGAAGACCATATCCAACCCAATGCTACGTTACAAGACGGATGAAGAGGGTCGGGTTGGAAGCAGTAAACGCCACCCGAACCCGTCTGAACATCCGATATAACCTGGGGTTTTTTTACCCTATGTAATACGACGTCGTTTGGTTTATATAATATATATTATATATATATATATATATATATATATATATATATATATATATATATATATTATATATATATATATATATATATATATATATATATATATTATATTATATATATATTATTATATATATATTAACAATTTCATTCAGCGCAGCCGAGCTCCCATTTTACTCTTCTAGACTTCTCTCAATCTCTCATCTCTCATCTCTCATTCTCTCTTTCACTCTGGTCTTTGAGTCTTACTCTCTGAGACTTTGAGTTCTCACTTATCAAATCTCAGTTCTCTCAGTCTAATTCTCTCAGTTTGTTAGACACTCACAGAGTCACAGTTGTAGTCTGGTGAAAGCCCTATTCGGAGTAGACTAGTCTGGTGGAGTGTGGAAGCCCTAAACCCTAGTCTGGTCACCAGACTCCTGTGGAACGGTGGAATAGTGGATTCAAAGCCCTTTGTTCTCGAGGGATTAATTTTGAGAAACGAAGTAATTACTAAACCCTATTTACATTTTAGTTATAGATTATTGTGTATTTTGTCTTATTGATTAGGGTTTCTAATTTGTTATGATTATGTGGACTGTGATACTTGTAAATCTGTTGAGAAGTTCCAGATTGCATGTCACTAGTCCTTTGAGTGTGAATTTTTGAATTCTGTGGTTAGGGTTTCTAATTTGTAACCGAATCTGTGGACTCACTGGACTATGATACTTGTAAATCTGCTGAGAAGTTCTGGATTGCATGTCACTAGTCCTTTGAGCATGAATTTGTGAATTGTGTGATTAGGGTTTCTAATTTGTAACCTAATCTGTGGACTCACTGGACTATGATACTTGTAAATCTGTTGAGAAGTTCCGGATTGCATGTCACTAGTCCTTTGATTATGAATTTCTGAATTGTATGATTAGGGTTTGTAATTTGTAACCTAATCTGTGGTGGAAGCCATACTGCCCTAGCCCCTTGCCACTATGGAAGTGTGGAACTGTGTGTGAAATACTGAAATCCATATAAATGTTAAGCATGCTGATATTCTTGTGGAATCCATATAAATGTGGGTTTGTCATGTACTCATGTGTGACTGAAATCCATATAAATGATGAGCATATAAAGTAGAATAGATCTACTTAGCTTGAATGCCTGATTATGGATTTCATTGTAAATTGTAATTTGTAAGTTGTAAGTTGTAACTGTGAAAATATGAAATTGTAAATTTGTAAGTTTATGGATATGTGACCCTTAAATCATTTATGTGCAATTCTGCATACATGATGAAATGTTCAATTAACTAAATCATTTTTGCTATCAACGTTAATTTTGTGACTTGTGTTTTTGGGAAGGAGATATAAGGGGATGCTACTCAGTTAATGATGGTTATAGACGGCTGGCCGGGTGATTATGCCCCTAAGTCTTTGGTATGGAACAATTTCTGGAAGCTTCAGATCCCTCCTAAATGGAAGAATTTTATGTGAGAGCCCTCTTAAACATCTTGCTACTCTTGATAATT
>VALG01010211.1:0-15491 GCA_009835305.1 Ipomoea purpurea
GAGACCTACGCATCATTGAAGATCTACAACAGAGTCTCAGAAGTTGGAAGCAAGACAACACTTGTTTTGGAGCAAAACAAGAGAAGGGAGGAAAGTAGCACGGAGCTGTGAAATCCTGGATTGTCACACGGAGCTGTGAGATCTGAAGCAGCAGTGTCGGAGGCACTGGGCGTGATTGGTGTGGGCTTAGTGATCAAAGCACCAGATCACGGATACGTTTCTACCGGAGTGTGGAAGACGGGGAGAAAGTAACGCGGACGTCGTGAAATCCTGGGATAGTAGCGCGGCGACGTGAAACCCGAAGCAGCAGTGTGGTGTCACTGGGCGTGATTAGTGCGGGCTTTGTGATCAAAGCACTAGATCACGGATATTCAATTGTATCTTGGAACCAAGAAGTGGTAGATATAGTGAATTGGCTATTGGAGAGAAGAGCAAGTGGAGTAGGAGGATTACACCACCTCGCGAACCACTATAATTGTCTTGTGTTCTTACTGCTTTCTTTACTTACTACTCTTTACATATTGCTCTCACGAAGATATATCATCACACAATCTCACACACACTTTATCTTTATTTAATTTCCGCTGTGCACCATACTTTAACATCTAGTTATGAGTTTTGTTTATCTCTGGCTTAGCAATTGTTGTGTTGTGCGAAAAAGTTTGAAAGTCTATTCACTCCCCCCTCTAGACTTTCACCTTACCTCTTTTGGGACAACAAGTTTTCCATACCTCCAATAATTCGGGTGAGAAGAGCTTGGGCTTATAGACTTTGCCCGAACTCTTTGATTTTGAACCCGAAGACTTAGGAATACACGGTGGGGCAGCAGCAGCTCGGGATCGAGTTATCCTAGGTGGTAGCGTGGGCCCCTTCTTTTTGGTGCTTTCGGTCAGTTTGGACCATCCATAGCCTCCATCTCAGAAATCTTCCTTTTTTTTCTGTGGGACCTGCATCAACAACTTTTTCTTTTCCCTTGCGAGAAGGTTAGATAAAGGCACGGTTATGAGAGGGACAGAGTCTTGCACGGGTGACACAGAAATTGGCACAGTTTCAGTTGGTGGTGCCAAGGCAGGTATGTGTATGGGAATGGAGAAGGCAGAACACGGCCTAGGCAAATTTTGCGAGATTTGAGCTAGACTTCGAATAGTAAAATTCGAAGACAAGGAACGTACATAAATCTGAATATGAAATTAACGGAGCAGAAAAATGTGATGCGGGATCATATGCGTCATTTGGCAAGGGTAAAGATTGAACATTTATTGAACAATTAGGCACAGATGATTGAAACTGCTCAGGTAAAGAAACATTGAAATCTATTTTTCTAGAGGTAGATAAATTCCGATCAAGAGGAGACAGAGATGAGGGTGATACCATGGGATTGATCGGAGAAAGCGAACTGTAGCTGGTACGGGTTCCGGTACAGCTGGTAAGGCTTTGTCTCGAAGGAGATGGGGAAGGGGATGGCCGAGACATGGCGGGCAAGAGCTAGGAGCTGCCGGCGTTCCATAGCGAGAGATCATCCAGCAAGGCCGTTTGGTCTTTGATTGTGGCGAGAATGCGGTCTGTAATATCCGGTGGGTACGGAGACTCAGCATCGATTATTATACGGAGGAGATGAACCCGTGCATGTGTAGACAGAATGGGGAGAAAGGGATTCTCCATTAATGGCGACTGTGAGAGAAAGATGAGGAATAGAGAGATAGGCAAGGTAGTGTGTCTCGTGTGGCTTAGTGGATGGGAAGGAGAAGACAAGAAATTAAATTTGATTTGATGTGGTCTCAAAAGGCGTGTGATGATGAGATGGGTAGAAGCCCTAGGTTATGATGATGGCTATTAGGAAGGATTAGGATAGGTGGTTTGATAGGGTTTGACTTGAAGAGGCCTCCTAGATGGTTAGAGAGACTCGAATAAACAAAGGAAAGAATTAAAAATTAGGCTCATTCAATATAAAAGTATTAGATTCGAAGAAACAAAATCTGAAAAAAAAAATAAAAAAAAATCAGCTCGTGGTATCACGTTTATTCCTGAAATAAGACAAACAACAATTAGATTTCTTGAAATAAATAATATAAAAGGTGATAACAATTAGAGCATTTACCTTTTGGTTCAGTTAAACATTAATCGTACACACTCCTAGAGCGGCACGTAATAATTCAAACCTGGGTTTGTCTAGCGGTTTTGTGAATAAATCTGCAAGATTTTTTTTTTTCAGTTGGAATATATTCTAATTTAATCTCTTTTTCTTCAACTAATTCACGGATAAAATGATGACGTATGTCTATGTGTTTTTTCCGAGAGTGTTGAACCGAATTTTTTGATATATTGATCGCACTCGTGTGTCACAGAAGAGTACCATATTTTTCTGGTCAAATCCATAGTCAGTCAGCATTTGTCGCATCCATAATAATTGAGTACAATAGCTGCATGCAGCTATGTACTCAGCTTCTGCAGTGCTGAGTGATATTGAATTTTGCTTTTTACTCAGCCAGGCAAACAAATTTTTCCCAATAAAGAAACATCCACCGGACGTGCTTTTTCTATCGTCGGCGTGCCCGCCCAGTCAGCATCACTGAAACCTGTAAGACTAAGATTTGTATAAGTAGAATACCAAATACCGTAATTCATTGTACCTTTCACATATTTTATGATACGCTTGACAGCCTTCAAATGCGATTCCTTTGGATCAAATTGGTATCGTGCACACATACCTACACTTACCATGATGTCCGGTCTGCTCGCAGTCAGGTAAAGTAAACTACCAATCATACTTCTGTATAGTGTTGGGTCAACTGAAGTCCCTTGAGTATCTTTAGATAATTTTGTAGTTGTAGAGACGGTGTTCGGGCATCTTTTGCAGATTCCAGGACGAATTTTCGATATGGAGATTTTGCAGGTATTCGTTTGAGAAATTAAATAATATCCCTCTTTTGGGAACTGAATTATGTACCTGCCTAAATCTTAGGCAAATACGTATAACTCTCCAATCATGACTCAATTTCGAAACTCCTTAAGTTGCCAATGAACTTTGAACAGTTAAGTCCAGTTCATCAACACAAGTGTTCTGTCTGGACCCCAAAAAATACAAATAATCAATCAAACGTAAACTTATGCACATGAGATATATTCTAGTGAATATACCTACCGTTTTCATAAAACAAGGGTTTTAGTCCGAACCACCTGGTTTGTAGTTTATTTTTGACAGTAAGATATTGAGCCCAAGTCTTTTGCGTACCAGGCTCTGGAGCTTGGTTTTTATGCCGTTAGTATCTTTTGAAGCTGATTGGTAGACATATTCGGGATGTCGTGGATCTTCAAACCCTTTCCGGTTCTGCTCATATATATCCTCTGAAAAGATAGCCATTAGATGAAGGGCTTTTTAACATCCATCTGAGGAAGACTTGGAGCTTAGTGCACAAGCAATGGAGATAGCAATGGGATGGATTCCTAGTCGAACGGGCCACTGGGGCAAATGTTTTCGTCGGTTATCGACTTCTCCCTCAATGTTGGAATACCTTGAGCAACCTAACCTTGCTTATTTCGCAGCAAATATTTCCCGGTTGCATCTGTTTTGTTTCAAAAAAATCCGACTTTTGACCTGACAAACATTTTACTTATTTTTCGTTTAGGGATGATTAAGTCCATACCTTGATTCCTTCCTCGAATTGCCCCAATCCTTCTGTGCATGAGCTTTTATCCGATGATTGTTCTGTCAGTTAGCTTCCTTGATGTTCTTTCGGTTCCAAAATTTGTACGTATAAGCAAGAGTAGCCTTCTAGTCAAGATAGTCACGTTTTGGGCTTACCTCTAGTTTCCACACCAGAACTGGCGGATCTGCCAATTACATTCTATTTGGGAATGATTTTTGTGAAAACACGAAGCTGAATTCATATTCTTCATTTTCTCCATTTTCTTGAGTTCAGTTTCGGGTTCAGATTGCAGGTTGATGCCATTATGGTGATGGGAGGAGGTTAGACTTATTGATCTGGTTCTGGAGTATTAACAGTTAGGTGTTTTAGGTCTATCAGGTTCAGGTTTCGGTTGCTGGATCGCGACTTAATGAAACCTCAGGTGATCTCGACTTGGGTTGATCTATCAATGACAACGTTTGGCTGGACTCCATTGATGGTTTTTGGGGTAACTTTGTTAATACACCCTGATAGGCTGCTGCTATTGGTGGAATATCCGAGAAAGATTTCCACTCATCGCGTTTTTTTGGCTTCAAATTTAGAAGTAGGATTCCTATCTTTCAAAAATGACAACCAACGTTGAGCCGAATATATGAAACATTAAGTTAATGTTTGGTTTCTTACCTTTCCAGAGCTCCGTTGATGGGGGTTTGCGTTTACCCGACGCTTAGATAAAACTCTTGGTTGATGATTGTGACATGCAGGTGTTTACAGCTTCTGCCAAAATTTTGGGGGTAGGCCTTTCTGCAATTGGAGCCAGAACTTCTACCCATCTTTTCCTGGATTAGTGCATTTTCCTTCCACCAACTCCACTTTTGTTTGGAGTTATTCAGAGCTTGGAGTATTCATGTGTAATACCAGATATATTAACAAAAAACATCGGTGGAATCTTCGTTCTCGAATTCTCTGCCGTTGATCACTTCGTTATTCCTTCTGATGGATTTCATTGCTTTCTTTTTTGAAGTTTTAATCCCAGAGTCTTGAAGTGCCTCAATGCCTCTTCGATTTTTTCCCTGAGAAAACATAACCCAAAAGAAAACGAGAAAAAGTCATCAACACGCGATACTAGTATAGTATTTGCTTACCTCCACAACGTTTCTGCTCTTAGTTGTTCCACGGGTCCATGTGTATCATTGCCAAGCAGAGCCGACATTGGGTTATCGGGTGGTGAGCCTGGATGAGTTGACTGCCGGTTTGTTTCCCAGCTTGGCAGGCACAACCGGATATAGTATGACTCTATTTATCATCTCTTTGGAGTAGCCACGAAACTCCTATCGATTCTTAACAAAGCTTATCAAGAAGTCTACTTAAAGCTAAGATGCCCCAAACTTTTGGCATTGACAGTAGGTTGCAGATATCATTTATGCAATAGACCTGCCCAACACCATAACACAATTGATTGGTTAGAATATAGGCAATTGTCCAGGCTTGATCGGTTTACCTTCAATGACACATGATTTGTGTTGTCCATCATGCCAGACTTATTTTTTGGTGAAGCAGCGTTCCCAATTTTTGGGTCGCACAATTGACTTATGCTGATAGATGCGTGAAGTCCTCGGACAAGTAACACTTTGCCAGTTTGGCAGACTAGCTACGTTAAAGTGCCGACGCCAGTGACTTGACCTTTGACACAGTCACCAAAAGTAACTTCACGTTACGGGTGTTGATGTTATTTAAGAATTTTACATTCCCGTCATGTGACGGGAGCACCCGCTGTCAAAGTACCACTTTTCTTCTCGCCCCTGCACTTTTAGTATGAAATGAAACAAAAGATATGTAATCAGCCTTTTTAACCCAAATCTGTTTTGTGAATGATTGAATGTTCTTGTGCCTGAACTCTCCAATTCGCTGATCTTTGTAGAAATAGTAGCATTCGGCCTGGTGTGTCCGCGCAACCTACAATAGTGACAAACAGGATTATATAGCTTATACTCCATTTTGGTTTACTTTTACTTTACCATAGGTATGTTTTTCATAGTGCTGCATTCAGGAAGATCCCGTTTGGATCTGGGTCTGGAATGCTTTGCAAATACAGTCTTGTCCTTGGAGTTTACTGCCCGTAAAGCCTAATCCAAATTTTTGCTGACGTTTTCTGCCGTGAATCAAAGAAATCTTCATCTAAATGTGGATGTGGTGTCCATCATCTGGTATTTGTCGTTTGTAAGTGCTGAGTTCTTGTTTCAAATTATGAACTTCTTGTTGTAGTTTTGTCTCAGATCAGCTGCTTCTTTCAGGAGCCATTCCGGTTTGTACTTCATTTTGTAATCTTTGCTCTCGGCCTGCTGCTTCTTTTAAGCAATTCATTCCTATCAGCTTACTTGAATTTTGATACACTTTTATTTGCCTTTGTTACTCTCTCTATTTCACTAGCTAGTTTTGCAGTTCATTTTCCTTAATGCTTCCCATGGACAACTTATTAAATTCAGCTTCAAAAAGATGAATGCATTTTGATTCCACATCTTCTGCAGAGACGTAGTCACCACCTCTGAGTCTTCCCAACAGGTTCTGAACTGTCTAGTAATCGGGCAGTGAATGCAACAAAGTTGCCTGAGATTTTTCAACATCTGACCCCGGTTGGTTCCGATATCAGGCTCAGTCATCGCTCCAGGTAATGGCTAACATCGACTTTTTACGTCGAAGATAGGTGGCGCATTCAGCGTTGAAACATGTCCAAACCCTCACATTCATAAACACTTGATGCCTTTTTAATTTGGACCTTTCTTTGGACTGTCCCGGACGTTTGACGTTTGGCGTCCCTGTCTTCGGTGGTTGTTTTGAATGAGTACTCCCTTTTGTGGAATTTTCTGTTGCGCGTGTTTTTGGATACCTGTTTCAAAATTTTGGAAAAATTGTTTTAGTTAAGAAAGCAACATGTATCATCACTAGATTCATCCTGTATCAGATACTACACTATTTTCTTCAGCGGCAAAAGCAATATTTTTTTGTTTTTCGTATGATCAGTTAAAATCTCCATTTCATATGTTTTAAGATTTCCCATTAGCTGAGTAACAGATTTTTTCTCTCAGCCATCATGCTCTTGGATGGCTGTGACTTTCATTCAGAACCTGGGCGTAAAGATCTCAGTATCTTTTTAACAAGTTTTTCCCTGCGGAATGGTTCACCAAGGACCATTAACGCGATTTGCCCAGTTCCTGTATACGTGTTATGAAAGTCGATGACTGTTTCATCCTCATTCATGCGCAGTTCTTCGAATTCTGACTGGACCAGTTGTAGTTTAGACTGTTTTACCGAGGTAGTTCCTTCGTACGTAGACTCAAGAGCCTCCCAAGCAACCTTTAGCTGAAGGAATACCTGCAACAATAGGAGAACTGGCTGTTTCATGCATAAGAGAATAAATTGTGTCTAAAGCTTTATCATTGTTTCCTACATTGGTTATTTCTGTTTGAGTCCATTCAGTTTCCGCTTAGTGACTTTGTTCCATCAGCGCTGGAACTGGCTTTAGTGGGATGTGTCCATCCTGACACCACAGACCGCCATACAGCCTCACCCTGTGCTTTTAGATGAGTACGAGTGCGAGCCTTCCAATATGCGTAGTTGTCGCCGGTCAACTGGGAAGGATTTTAGTTCGATCCATTCTGTAACACTTAACACCTCGTGAGGTTAAACAAATAAACAATAAACAGATAAATAAAATTAGCCACTGAAAAAATGAGTTCAAGATGCACGGATTCGCCAGATCGATGACTAATAAATTAAGGTCTTACAGGCTCTGTATACCAATTGAAGTTGTTCCGTGATACTTGAATTATAACAGATATGTGTTTTTTGTATTAATTAAGATCTGCAACAGACTTAGTTAATTAATTTACCGAGTTTAAGCAAGCATAAATCTAATTAACAGAAAGCATAAATAAAATAAACACAAGGAAATTGTTACGCAGTTCGGAGCTCCTTCTCCTACGTCTGCGGGGCAACCCACGTCTGCCCAATCCACTATAGATGTTCACCAAAGGAGTATTACAAGAGGTAACTGTTGACGGCCTCCAGCCTTTACCACTACCACTCTCTCTAACACCTATCCAGGATTGACAACGAACGCCCTAACAATCTTCACAAAGCTTCAGTAGTACCACGTACTGTCCAAGCAGTACAATACAGATATTCTTGCGATTAAAACAGAAATTACAATAATATATAAAATTGCTTGGTAAATTTCAGCACAGCTTTCGTAATTGTGATTCTCAAATTGGCAATTGCTTCTTTCGAACCATGTGTATTTATAACACTTTCTTGTTTGTCTTGATCCATCCATGTAGCCTTTCTCTTAGCAACACATTGTTCGAACAAGCCTCATCCACTCAATTCGAAAGCTTCTTTGTGGTCTTGAATAATACGAGGAATGTTGTCCACTAATTATGTCTTTGTCCACTGATTATAATCTCACGTGGTCCACAATTCATTAACTTCACTAATTTAATTAAATCTAATACTAGAAGACGTACATATAAAATTGCCAACATTGTGTAAAAATATTTTACACTTACATTTGGTAAATGGTTGTTAGCTATTAGCTGATTGGATTAATTAGAGGGTATAACTAGTTCATAATATTAAGTGATTATAGAAAGGTGTTTGATAAATTAGTTGTTAGCTGATGGTTGTTTGGTATAATTTATTTTCTCAAAAAATTAATTGAAAAGGTTGTTTTAATTTAAGTAGCTTTTTGAATTTTAGCATTTTAGAGTTACAAAAAGCTAATTAACCAAAGGCTTATATTGATTTTTAAACCAAGTCAAAAGAGCTAATTTTGATCAAAATTAGTCTATAGCTAATATTTTACCAAACAGAGTCTTTATATTCAACTATTATAGTTGTTTTTGGTCTTTGAGGAGCCTGGTCTTCTCAATGTAATATTTTATAAATTATAACCAAATACACGTCCATATAAAATTAAGGAAAAATTTATATTATTATTTATATTATAATGTCATCCCTTAATTCTAAGTAGTATTAAATGTTGCCCTTGAGTTATCTGAATGTGTGCATATGTTGTTCATTCCCGTTAAAAATTCAAGGCAACATTTATAACATGCATAAGTAAAATATTACGTTCAGAGTTCAAAATCAATATTTATACTACTTAAAATTGAGAGGTAACATTTATTAATTGAGGAACATAAATTACCATTTTCTCTAAATTAATAATATAACAAAATGCTGGTCTAGCCTCTGTGGTTCATGTTCAGTGAGTCACCATGATTTACATCCTCCAAATGCTCTGTCAGGCCGGGGTGTGGGACCCTTAGGGTTGGGGTTCAACCTTTTGGAAAAATAATATAAAAAAATGTCTATGTACGGTTGTACTTTCAACTATTGTATCTTAGCAACCTTGAAACATCTTATTCTTCAATACTTATACAATATTTATTCCCTTAAAACTAAATGGCATCACATTTCGCTTCTTTCTCATGTGGTTCATATTCTACAAATTTTGCCAAAATCAAAATCCATCAATATATTGAAGCACATTCCTAAATGACTTTAGGTAATGTTGGTGAGCTTTCTATGTGTTGGGTGGGTCAAGGGAATGAGCAAATCCCCAGTGACATGCATTTGTGTTGCTAGTCCACATGGTGGTGTCATAGCAGCCATGCCAGTCCTTCTGTTCAGGTACCCATGCACCCTTTTTAATGCTACCTTCAACACTATTGTATGTAGTTCATATATAAGTCGGACAAAATTACGGTTTTGTGCTTTGGGCCATCTGCTAACGTTAGTAGTTAGATCTGACCCAATAAATTTAAATGGGCGTGTTCTGCTATGGGATGGTAGAAATTGCCTGTCACGAACAGGGCAAATTATGTTGTGGACTCGTGTCCACAATGTATTATGAACATCAATTTAAAATGATATCATTTTCAAGAAAAATGACGGCATTTTAGTTTTAAAAAAAAAGAATTAATTTTGTCTTGCTGTTAACGTCGTTATTCGTTTGTGAAATTATGAATGTACAATTATGAAATTATGAATGTACAGTATGAACACAGAGCTCTGACATTATGAACTTACAATTATGAACATATAGTGATAAAATTATGAACATAGAGCTCTAAAATTGTGAACATAGAGCTTCAAAAATTATGAATTTACAGTTATTGAATTATGAATGTACAGTTACGGAAATATGAATGTACAGTTATGGAAGTATGAATGTACATTTATGGAATTATAAACACAGAGCTATGACATTATGAACTTACAATTATGAACATATAGTAATAAAATTATGAACATATGTTTATAACGAAGCGGTCTGAAAATAAAAAAAATGGTGGAAAGATAACGGTACCACTAACGGCACTGTTACCGTGTCCACAATGTATGCTAGACACGGGTCCATAACATAACGATTGTCACAAACAGCACGGAATTAGACCGTTATATGATATCAGAGCCATAAGACTTATTTGGGCCAATTTATTCATAGATCCGTCTACGTAGTATTATATACACTGAATCAAACGTTGAGGTACAAAATTCATTAGCATCTATTGACACAAATTCACTGTAATGAGCTCTGATACCAATTGGACATCTCATCTCTCAAAATTAGACACATTAACCCTTAATTTCTCTACCAGATCTTCGGTGACCTGGAATTGTGTATCAATTTTGAGGCTCAATTCCGCCATTTGAGCTTCCACCATATCCAGTCGAGCTTCCATGGTGGTAGGGTTTTGAGTTCCCATGGATAAGACTCTTATACCAAAATGTAACGAGCTCTGATAAGACTTCTCCTTCTCCATCGGTCCGACGTTTCATTTCCTCTCTCCCTCGACGATGGTGAAGCGCAAGCGCAACTCGGACGTTGAAATGAGTCCAAACGAAAATGAAGCTCAAGATAATTCACAGATATTGGTTAATGCGAAAAAATAAACGCCTTCAGAAGAAGTTGAGGAGGAGAAACGCTTGAAAGAGGTGGAGAATGAGCGACGCTGTCACCGAATTGCATGAACATTGTCCTTCTAAGGAGGAGCGTGAACTGCGCCCTACTGAGAAGCGTGAACTGCCTCTTCCTGAACGCGTTACTGAGGAGCGTGAACTACCTCTACCTGAACGCCCTGAGAAGTGTGAGTGCCGCCGTCGCCAAAAACAACGTGAACTGCACCCTACTAGGGAGCGTGAACTGCCTTTGCCTGAACGCCTTGAGAAGAGTGAGCACCACCATTGCCGAAAGCAGCGTGAACTGCGCCTTACTGAGAAGCGTCCTAATGAGCGTGAACTGCCTCTGCCTAAACGCCCTGAGAAGCATGAGTGCCGTCGTCGCGAAATCAGGTGAACTGTGCCCTACTGAGAAGGGTCCAGGGGAGCGTGAATTGCGCCCTACTGAGAATTGTTCTGAGGAGCGTGAACCTACTGAGAATAGATGAAATTACCTGAGGAGCGTCCTGGTTACCTGGAATTGTGTATCAATTTTGAGGGCCAACTCCTCTATTTGAGCTTCCACCATGTCCAATCGAGCTTCCATGGTGGTAGGGTTTTGAGTTTCCCATGAATAAGAGCTCTGATACCAATTGTAACGAGCTCTGATACATTTGTAACGGGCTCTGATACCATTTGTATCTGATGTAATGATCCTGATAATTTGCAGTAATCAAGAAGATGGATTTCACTAGAATAACAATAATATGCTACACCTTGCATATTTTATGTGCAAAGAAATAATGAAACTATCAAATACCTTGGCATTATAAACAATTAATTGCAAAGGCAATATAGTATGGTTACAAGTTTGAACTAGGTACTAAAAAGTATATTAGTATAGTAGGAGCAGTCAACCAATATATGACAATACTAACACCAGAGTACCAATATACGCCAATGCTAACAAAGTAACAGTAAGAAGAACCCACCAGTATATGCCATCCAAAATCTAAAAACCGATGATAAGGATGAATTCTTCATCTCCAAATCCTTCGGATTCATCCACAAGACCAATTTTCCATTCAATAGATAAAATGTAACTTGAACTCCTTCTTGGCAGATGGGGAGAACCTCTTCCAACACGGTGGAGTCCAAGTCAAACATCATCTCTCTATCTATGTGGTTGATCTAAATACACAATTAATGACGTATTAATTAAATAAACAGTAATTTCTGATTTATCTAAATACACAATTAACGAAATATTAATTAAATAAACAAGTAAATTACAGTAATTAGGCATACCTTGTATGTCAGAATGATACGGCATGTAATCCCCTGATTTCGATGGCGTATGGGGACAGGTGAAGCTGTCTCGCAGGGTTGCCCGTGGGCCTACGATAACACTGAATAAGATCAAACAGCTTAGCCATGCAATAGAAATAACTTATTATCGAGTCCACATGCAGGTGGGTGCAGATTTGGAGGCGTGCACAGAACAGGTAAGCAGATGAAACTCTTAGGAACCAGGTCTCCATCTCGATCTCCATCTATTGACACAAATTCACTTCCCTATAAGCTAATAGAGCTAATAAATGAACTAATTTAATTAAAATAATCTAACAGACTTACAAGTTGTTAAATGCAATCACATGATCCAGAAGATTTGAAAGCACAGCAAACTTAATATACTCCCTATTTCAACTAAATCAAACACCTCACTGAAAACTCTGGGACGAGACGGTATACATAGGCTGCCACGCAAACATATCCACAGTAGCTAGCTCGACATAACCCACAAATGGTTGATGCAACATACAAAATAGGTTGATCATTACCTGACCTGGGCGTGACATTTGTGCCAAGAAAGTAACCTCCATTTTCATAACTAGCCAAAGAGATTCCAACATCTCATCCTTGTTGAATTCATGAATTGCTGTTTTGAGCAGTGAACTCTTCATGTAGAACCCTTCCCATTCCATTTGCGAAGTTTTTGAGAGAGTTTTTGGTGGGAGTGAAGGATTTGATTCTCGGACGCTACTCAATGTTGCATGTCAGATCGATCAAATGCTTATCATTACGCTAAAAGTTATAAGCTATGTTTGGCGAACTTAACTGAAAAGTTAGTTGAAAAATGAAAAGTAGAAAGCTGAAAAACAATAAACTAGAAGCTGAAAATTGAAGAGATGTTAAGCTACTAGCTGATTATGATGCAATTTTGTATCATGGACTAAGTTTGCATAGCTGATTGTAGCAAAAATAAATGTGAGTTCGGGTTTTTATGTCGTCCTCAATGGTGATTGGGATTTATGGCACGCAATCGCAATCACAAGCAACTAGGCACTAGCATAAGGAAATCACAAGAAAGCTAAGCAAATAACAAAAAGTTTCAAGGTTACGGTAACTAAACAAAGTAACAAAACACATATTAACAAGATGTAAACACGAAATATGAAATGGGACTCAAAGCTAGGGAGCATTATCTTCTAGATGCATAGCACACCCTAAAGATTGGGGAAAATCACACTACCAAGGAATAGAGGGATGCACGTATGAACCCTAGTCTATAAGTCACTCACGTGAGCAAGTTAACAAGGATTAGAACAAGGAATTGCCCACTCTCGTGGTGAATCAAATCCAAGTTCTTCAAGAAACAAAGCACCAATAACCCACAATTTCCCCTATTTTCATAGGAAGAGATTGGGTTTATGCAAGGAGGGGCTTGGAATCTTTACCCAACTCTCATTGAGGCCAAGAATCCTCCAAAAACAAGTTAATGAATGTGTACATCAAACATTAACAAAATCAAACACAAACCTTCATAAACTCAAGAACCCTAGGTTAGTGTTCTTCCCCTTTTTGCAATAATCACAAATCAAGCATCAAGAAAGATAATACAACCTAACTCAAGTCCATAAACTAACTAATCATGAATTAAATAGCATAAAGAACACAAAAACATAAATGTAAAGCATAAACATTTTGCAAGATAAAGAGATAAAAGGGAGAAGAAAACTTCCACTAAGAAATGGATGGTAAATTTGAAATGTTGGAATCCAAGTGTTGAAATCCTTGATTACAAGCTTGAAATATGTTAAAAAACTTAAAAGGGAAAAAAGTGTCAAAATTAGCCCCCTAAGTCGACCGGATAGTGCAATTGGGTCCCCTAACTAAAAAAAAAAGCTTCATTTAGATCCCCTAAACCTGTAAAATTGTTCATTTAAGTCCAAAGTGACTTGTTTAACAGGTTAAATCTTCACAATTGTTGACACGTGTCACTTTAAAATGTTTTTTTTTTTTTAAAAAATGATTTATTTATTTATTAAATATATATTATATATAAAAAATAAATTTTTAAAAAAAGCTTTTAAAAAAAAAAAAAAAAAACTTTTTTAAAAAAACGCACAAAGCTGTAGGTGGCTGTGTTTTTTTTTTTTTAATTTTTTTTATATTTTTTATATTTTATGTATAATATATATTTTAATAAATAAATAATCATTTAAAAAAAAAAAATATTTTAAAATGACACGTGTCAACAATGTGAAGATTTAACCTGTTTAAACAAGTCACCTTGGACTTAATTGAACAATTTTACAGGTTTAGGGGATCTGAATGGAGCTTTTTTTAGTTTGGGGACCCAATTGCACTATCCGGTCGACTTAGGGGGCCATTTGACACTTTTCTCAAACTTAAATCTAAACCTAATCTAAACATTACAATATGAAAGGAAGTGAAAGAGAGAACTAGGGCTCAAGCATAGCTCAAAACCGAGCTAAAATGAGTGAAAAACGCAGTATATAAAGTTGCAGAGGGCTGGCCAGACCCGTGGCACACAAGGCAGTGTGCACTGCTTGTGCACTGAGTCTGTCTTCTAGGTTATTTTTTTCATCCTCTAAAAATTTGAATTAGCATTTGGTGCTTGAATCAAAGTTGTAGCCCTTCAAGTTATCTTTCCAATGGCGCAGGAATAACTTCATTTGGACATTCCTAGGCTGAGATATGGTCCAAAAACCAAACAGTGGTCAGTTTTGAATTGTAAGTTTGGACCTTCAACTTCAAGGATAATTCGACCCCTGTGGCTTCCTTTTTAGGCTTTTATGTCTGAATATTAAGTTGTATCTTGTTGAGTCTTCTTTCCAATGGGACAAGAATCAAATAAATTGGATATTTCTAGACCGAGATATGCCCCGAAAACAGAACAGTGGCCAACCATGCGAGAATTTCAACTTGTTGACACTTGTTCCACTTTTTCTTTGGTTTAATTCGTCCATATGATCAACACCATTGAAAACATCACTTTTTGCTCCTTTGGAAGTGTTGCATCCATCTCCTTAGCTTCACATTGGCTCCTCTTGACTCCAAATGCATCCAACATGATCTAAAATCCTTCATTTCTACTAAAAGATAATGAATTGTGCATAATGGATCAAAATATCAAATGAGCAAAATAAAGACCATTTTTGAACAACATTGTGACACTTCATAAGCAAAACAAGGTTAAATATGGGATAGACACGGGGTATAAATATGAAAAATTATGCACTTATCAATAGCATTATGGGCCCAAAAATAAAAACGACGAGGTATTAAATCCATACTTGTATGGTACATAATTTTAGAACACAAGATAAAACATCACAAAACAATACATAAAAGTTCATAACATAAGACACAATTACTAATTTGTTTCAAGTACGGAATTTATACTTTTAAAATACAAAATTTCATTACTGATGTGGTAAATGCTTAGGATTTCACAAATACGTAGAAGACTAGGGTTGGTTGGTGAACCGGTCCTTAAGTGGTCTGCTTGTTGGTTTAAGTTGGTTAGATCGGGTTAGTATGACGTAAGGTCAGAGGTTCCTGGTCTATTATATAGGTAGGTATGAGAACTAAAAGTCCCCCATACTGGTATTAAAT
>VALG01010216.1:0-11149 GCA_009835305.1 Ipomoea purpurea
TTGCCTCAAAAAAATATACGGAAGTATTCTCATTCATTCTTTTCCCCACAAACCTTTACATGTACAATATATATATATATAATAAATGCTTCCTATCGATTAGGAAGTGTAACTATCTCTGAAGCATAATGCCCACAAACTTGGCCATGGACTAAGTCTTCATAACGGTTTCATTGTATAATAATCAAAATGGTTATCGACTATAATGGTTTTTCTCAATTTCGTTCTAAACGACTTTGGTGACTTAATGTAGTTCCAGAGTTTTGTGTTTTTGCTTAATTTGGATCCAATTTTTTTATTTTTTATTTTGTGTGTTTTTTCTCAATTTAGTCTCATGTTTGTTATTCCATCCACTTGGTGTTAAATAGATAGACAATTCAGTAATTTCAATATTGACATATCTTTACTCCTAGACTTGCCAAAGTGCGAAATCCTTTTTTTTTTTTAATGAATTACTCCTAAACCTGCAAATATGAAATTTGATTCGCAAGTCTAGGAGTAAAGAAGATGGGATTAATTCGTTTAAGAAAAATGAATTTTGCACTTTGCAGATTGAAAGTAAAGAGAGGTCAATATTGAGATTTCTGAATTGTCTCTTTATTTAACACTAATTTGACGGAATAACAAACAGATGACTAAATTGAGCAAAACACAAAAGCCTAGGGGACAGAATAACAAACGAAGGGGGGGGGGGGGGGGGCAACTGCCCCCCTCACCCCATATATAATCTTTGTATGTATATAAACTATTAAATGTTAACAGAAATGAGTTAGATTAGTTGATAGAGCACATGTTTGGCAATAGTAAAAGTCAAGGGTTTAAATCTTGTGGCATCAATATAGTTTTACCGTTTTCCTTTTAATAGTTAATACACACACACATACATTTTTTTTTATATTAATATTGAGATGTGTAATTTATTTATTTTTTAAAAATTATCTCTTTTGTTTTAATGTTTCGCATTTACTGAAATTTTTTTTTTTGAATTCGTCCATACTTCTTCGCCCCCTCTCCCCAACCGAATTTCTGGCTCGTCTCTGAGACCTTCCATTTGAGGGGCCACAACTATGGGGTCGTTATATTATGCACCGCGGTGCATAATCGATTATGCACCGCGCGACAGACATTACAGTGTGTTTAAATCGACACTGTCAAAACGACGTCGTTTTATTTAAGTAAAGAAACGGCCTGTCGTTAGAGTTAACGGAGTCCGCTTGTTTGGTGTATTAAACACCAACTGACACTACAGTATATCTAAATCGATACTACAGTTATATCAAAATGATACTGTAGTTATAGTGAAATGAAACTGCAGTGTATATAAAATGAAACTGAATAACATTTTACATATTTGAGTGTATATTGTACAATGAAGCTGTAATTATATCAAAATGATCATGTAGTTGTGTTTTAATGAAACTATAGTGTATATAAAATAAAATTAAATAACATTTTCACATATTTGAGTCTATAAATATCGAATGAAACTATAGTTATATCGAAATGAAACTGTAGTTGTGTTGAACTGAAACTGCAGTGTATACAAAATGACACTGAATAACAGAGTTACTTTTTGTAAAAAGGGTGCGAAACGGCGAAAATAAACACTGTTTATTTTCATTTAAAATAAAGACGCGCCGTGCATAATCCATTATGCACCGCGGTGCATAATATAATTTGTCACAACTATGCCACTCGATCACAACGCATTTGGCAAAAGGTTTCATTGTTACCTTTTTTTTTTTTTTTTTTTTTTTTTTTTTTTTTTTTTTGGGTTTCATTGTTACTTAGTTAATATTAAGAGTTAAATTTGAATGAAAGAATAACATATTCCAACAAATGTGTGGATTCCTATTCAATCCCTTCTGACGCATACAAGAATTTTCAAAAAGTTGGTTCACTAGCTTCAATTATTTTCCGCGTATAGTATGCCAGTACTCCTTCCTTGAAGTTTCTCGTGACTTTGGTGTTAACTTATTGGAAGAAGTTTTGAAGCATAACTCTCTCTCTCTCTTTCGAATTTGGGTAAGCTACTGCTAAGTGAATTCTAATTTCTAAATACAAATTATAGCTGCTGCGCTGCAGGCTGGTACGTATGCAGTCTAATTTAATTTCTTGAATAAATTGATGATTTATTTATTTATTTATTTACAAACAACATGTTATTGTAATTAGTACGATATGCATGAAGTTATATAGAAGTCTTTGTTTTCCTCTGCAACATATTATTGTAATTCGTACGATTATTTTCAATCAAATCTTGTTAACTGAACTTGTAGACACGTAAAAATAAGACGAATCAGATGAAGTATCTCTTTAGCCGTCGATTTACGACTTTAAGCACCGAAAGCTCAAAAAGATAACTATATTTAATTTCCCATTTTCTCTTGTTCTTTTATTTTTATATTAATTCATTTTCCATTTCCTTCATGTTTAACTGGGCGTTTCCTTGAAGTTTCTCATTCGCTTCCATGGGATTTCTCAGAGTGAGTTTTGGGTTTGTAGCATAACTTTCTAATTCTTTGCTTGTAAGCCTCAATTAGGTCACCCAGCTTTCGAAGAACATCAACCACAAAGGTATGCAAATTATATAGAGATATTTTTGTCAATTAAAACTATTTGAATATTCTCTTATGATGCTATTTTTAATAGCAAAATAATATAAAGATGATATGATTATAATTTATAAGGCATAAGGCATAGATCTATTAATGTTTTATTTTATAATAATTATATATATATCTATCTACTTATACTAATAAGAGCCCAAAAGAGTTAGCCTATAATGGGTAGAAAAAATGGTAGTCAAATTTTTTAATCAAATGAATGGCTCAGATTGATCAGATTTTAATTTTTCCTTAAGATTTTCTAATTTATCTTAAATGAATTATGATTATTCGTTAACTTTTTCGTTAAATATTATCTTTTGCCGTTAATTTTCGTTAGTTCACCGTTAACTTATTGATTTCAATAAGAAAGGTTAAGTTAAACCCCATCCCAATCAAAGTTGGACATAATTAGCACTCTATTTTACTCTTATTAAATTAAATAATAATTTAGTAGCTACAACAAAAATAGTACAGATGCATTTCTTTAATTTAGAATTATGTGTCTACAATATCTTTATTCAAAAAAATTTATTCATTATCAATAATTAAATAAGAGAAATAATTTATTAGTTACATTACCAGGACTATGTGGTCTAATGGTATCCGGGTTGGACCTTCATTTGGAAGGTTGTGAGTTCGAGCCTCAGTGGAGGCGTTATTCGCTCTTTGTGTTTCGTAGAGTTGAGAAAGTATATGAGTAGATACTACAATCTAATAGAGCTAGTAGCATTCAAAAAAAAAAAAATTTATTAGTTACATTGTCTTTATTTTCTCCAATATAAAAATATTTTACATTCAAATTCATCAATTGATTATATTCGCTACATTGTCCCTACAATGTCTTTATTAAAAAAAAAAATTAGTCATTATCAATAAATTAATAAGAGAAATAATTTTATTAGTTATTTGTCTTTATATTTCTCCAATGTAAAAATTCTTTACATTCAAATTCATCAATTAATTATATTCACTACATTGTCTATTATCTTTTTTGTGCACTATTTTTTAATTAAATATCAAAGTTATAATACAAAATAATGCTAATATTTATTTACCAAGTATTTTATAATACCATGAAAAAATTAAAAAATATTAATTAATAAAGCAATCATATTAACTACTTGAGCGATTTGTTGACAAATAATATTCAAATCACAACAAATTAAAGTGAGAACTACCTCGCAATGTCCTTGTTTGACAATCAGTGTTAGCGGGATTTGACCAGCAAATTATATCACGATTAGTAAAAATATATTTGAAAAAATTAGCTGTTAGATAACATGTAAAATAACCTAAGAGTAATAATAATAATAATATTAATAAATAATAATAATAATAATAATAATAATAAAATATAATATATAATAATAATAATAATAATAATAATAGTGTTTTAAAATAAAAAATATATATAATTAAGCAAATCATATTAACTATTTGGACCAGGACAATGCGGTCTAATGGTACCCGGGTTGGACTTTCATTTGGAAGATTGTGAGTTCGAGCCTCAGTGGAGGCGTTATTGGAGCCAGCAGCATTCACAAAAAAAAAAAAAAAAAAATTAACTATTTGGGAGATTTATGACAAAAAAGAGTATTCAAATCACACAACAAATTGAAGTGGTAAAACTACCTCGCAATGTCCTTGACAATCAGTAGTTAGCTCTCCAGTATTAGTATATATTTAATATTTTATGTCCTAATTTTTATTTGCTCTCCATTATGACCCGTATTTGGTTTCAACCATACCTATACAATTATTTTATTGACAATTATAATCAATCTTGACTATATTATGTTGCATTTGTAAATTTAGAATTACATATTTAAATACACAAATTCAACATTCAATTATCTATGCATAAACAATTACAATATAATTTGCATTGATATACTTTAAAGTACTTATTTTATATATATATAAAAAAAACATTGGGAATTACCCCAATCGCGCAATGCACGTAAAATACTAGTATATTTTAATCTTTTATTAAGAATTAGTATCATCAGAGGTCAGTATAGTGGTTTTATCATTTTTAGTCCTAAACTTTCAAATTGAGCCATGTGTGGAGTAGCATAATTCTTTAGCAATCCGTTTAGACTTTAATCCACGGAAGCTCAAGACGATAACTATATTTAATTTCCCATTGGCCTCTTGTTTTGTTTTTTTAATAATATAATTCTTTTCCATTTCCTTGATCTTTAGTTGGCAGTTTCCTTGAAGTTCCTTCGCTCCTTAGCTTCATTGGAATATCTCAGAGTGAGTTTGGTTTTGTAGCATAAGTTTGTAATTCTTTGCTTGTAAGCTGCAATAGATCGCCCAAACTTTTGCAGCTACGTTCCAGTTTTCGAAGAACATCAACCACAAAGGTATGCAAATTCTATTGAGAAATTTTATCAATTATTAAAACTATTTGCTATTACTGTTAGAACATTTAAAAATCATGCAATTAAATCAAAATTGACATGTTACTCTGGTTACAGTTGATGTGTTTATCAGTTTATTAAAAAATATTTTTTAATTTTTATTTTAATAAATTTAAATAAATTTAGAAAAAGAAATATTTCGTCTCCCGACCTGAGATGAAGTTCATTCGTCGTCTACGTCCTAGAGACAAAAGTGGAGGCCAAGAAAACGCCTTCACCTCCAAATGTGTTTTATTTTTTATTTTATAATAATTTTATTTTATTTAAATTTATTAAATAAATTTAAAAAATATTTTTAATAAAATGACTGACACGCCATTACGCAACGATAATCGGAGAAACGTGTCAATTTTGATGGCATAATTTTTAAAATATTCAGGCCTCAGTTACATTTTTTTTAATTGAATGACCCAATTAGATTTTTCACGTATAGTTATATAGCCTATTTAGCATTATTTCATTCTTTTTATTTAGCAATAAAATGTTTTGCAATTTGCAAAAAAAAAAAAAATATCATCAAGAAATTGCCGATGATGTTGCCATTTCCTGAACGGTTATCGAAGTTTTCCTCAAAATACGTCTGTTTTTGTCATTTAACATTTCTTAATTTCCTAGTAATTTAATATATTTTAACTTTGAACTTTAGCTGTGAAAATGGCAATGACATTTTACTGAATACTATTGACTCTGTTACAATGTAGCATCGGATATACACATTTTCTTAAACCTATTGAAATCAACCACAAAGTCTTTGACAGCAATTTAATTTACTAAAATATATAAATTCTCTGTAGTTTTACAGTAGGAATAGCATGCATTAGCTCTCGTTGATTGGAAGATCGAAAGAATAATCGAAAATAGTTTTA
This sequence comes from Ipomoea purpurea, assembly GCA_009835305.1. Classification (NCBI taxonomy): domain Eukaryota; kingdom Viridiplantae; phylum Streptophyta; class Magnoliopsida; order Solanales; family Convolvulaceae; genus Ipomoea; species Ipomoea purpurea. The sequence goes on from VALG01010216.1 coordinate 5,902, forward strand.
GTCGTTGCATTAAAATTAGAGTGTTTTCTCATTGTTCAATATACTCATTTTTATTTTTTGAAGACAATATGGCCGAGCCATATGTCAGTGCAGCCTGGAATTCATATAACAAATTTAAGGATTTTGATAAAAATATGAAAGCTCTGAAAGACAAGTAACTCAACTATCTAGTCAAGCAGAAGACATAGAAACAACGTTGATGAACTTGGAACAAGGAGGGAAAAAGAAGAGAAAATTGGAAGTCAAAGGTTGGCTTGAACAAGTAGAAGAGATGAAAAACGATTTTGAAGCATTCAATCAAGAATAACAAATGGGGGATTAGTGGATAAAGTAAAATCTTTAGGAGGATGTTCAAACCATGAGAGAAGCAGTTAAAAGAACTCAAAGATGATGGCAAAAAATATTGGTGAACTTACAGTTGGATGTGGATGAAAGCATAATACCTTCACTAGTTGTCTCTGAGTTATCTGGAAAAACATCTAATGATAATTTAGAGATTTATATGGATGGTTAGAGGATGACAAAATCTCGAGCATTGGTGTGTATGGGATGGAGGTGTTGGGAAGACAACTTTGGTGAAGCATATACATAATCGAATCCTCCAAAAAAATGTCTGGGTGTTAACGTTTACTGGGTTACAATTTCTCAAGATTTTAGCATCAAAAAGTTGCAAGATGACATTGCCAAAATTGCAAGCCTTCAATTTCTTGACGAGAATGAAGAGCATAGAGCTGCCATTTTACACCAACACTTAGTGGGAAAGAAAACTGTTTCATATTGGATGATGTGTGGAAGTGCATTCATTTGGAGAAATTGGTTAACCCTCATAAGATTGAAGGATGCAAGTTCATATAACTTCTCGCTCGCTAGAAGTGTGCCGCCAGATTGAGTGCCAAGAATTGTTCAAAGTCAATACTCTTAATGAAAACGAAGCTTGGGATTTATTCAAAGAGAATTTATTACTTCATGGGCACACGTGCTCACTGATTGCCATTGAAAAACATGCAAAAGAATTGGCCAAAAAAGTGTGGCGGCTACCATTGGCACTCAACATGTAGCCGCAAGCATGCGAGGGGTGAATGATGATCACATATGGAGGAATCTGCCATTAATAATTTCCAAAATGCTTCTCTTCAATTGGAAGACTTGGAAAAGAATGTGTTTGAAATACTCAGCAAATTTAGCTACAACAGATTGAATAATGAAAGGTTGAAAGAGTGTTTCCTTTATTGTTCTTTGTATCCTGAAGATCATTATATTGGCAAGGATGAAAGTGATAATGATGTTGATTCAGAAGGATTATGTGAAGATACAGACGAGTGTCATTCCATACTGAATAAACTAGTAGACGTTTTCTTATTAGAAGTGGGAGAATGGTTTGTTAAGATGCATGATTTAATGAGAGAAATGGCTTTAAAGATGTCAAAGTTCATGGTTAAATCTGAGCTCACTGAAATTCCAGAAGAGAAACATTGGATTGCTGAATTGGAGAGAGTTTCTTTTATGAGAAGTGAAATAAAGAAATTCCAAGTGGTTTATCCCCCAGATGCCCCCAACCTTTCAACCTTGATTTTGCAAAGTTATGACAGAGATACCCTGCAGCTTCAAAGAATCCCAGAATCTTTCTTGTCGTACATGATGACACAGCTTCGAGTCCTTGATTTAAGTTATAACTGGCAGCTTGAGTGTCTTCCCAATATGTCGGTATTGACATAGATTGTGAGAATCTTCGTGGGATTATTTCGTTCAATTTGTTGTGGAAGTTAGCATTCGCTGTTTTGCCTGATATATGTGAGAGTATGGTCTTGGATGCTCTATGTAATGAGGGTCGTTAAATATTGAAGATTGTATAGGGGAATTAGGGAATTGCCTCAAGACATGGAATGTTAGCGAGATGTTCCAATTGATTATTCTTTTTTTTTATATGAATACGATGCGCACAAGCTACTTATTGTGTTTTATCCCAAAAGTCTATAAATATCCAAATAACTACTTTAGAAAATCATTAGATGCCTCAATTGGAGAAATGTAGATGTCTGCAGATGAAGAAGTGATAGTGTATGCACAGCATCTCATGATATTGTACAAACTGCTATGTGAATTGCACAGGCTTCAACACATTGGTTTAAAAAACTTGAACAATTTGAATGCCACCACATATTTGTAGGCGGGAGGAATGGATAGAGTTGGACACTAAGTAAAAAGCGAGGAACTAGAATGTAATTTGGAAGGGAATCATTTTTAACGGGGACAACAGCGGAACGAATTTTCCGTTTTCGAAATAAATGGTAATGAATGTTGTTCTGTTATTTGTAAGGTGATGAAAGGGATGGATTTGATATAGATTTATATAAGAGGTGGAGAATGATGAGAAGGTGAATGGTCATTCGGCATGTTTTGTTTACTTTTTATAAGATCCTTTTAAGAAATGAAATGGAAAAATGGAATTTTTGTTAGGTTTATTGATTTATTTTTTTATTTTGTAAATTTTATGAATTTATAAATAATTAAAATGAAAAGATTCATTTTCTTGTTCAACGATATTATTGGGTGTAGTTTGAATATATTTTTATTTTGGAACTGGGTATATTGGGTTGGATGGGATGATTTTATATTTGTTTCTTTGGATGAAGCATATGTGAGATGGAATTATAATGAATATGGATATGGGGTTTTGTTGTTATTGTGGTTGGTGTTTTTTGGTTGTGTGGGAGTTTAAGTTGTTTGGATGCATGGTGAGGGATTGGGAGGTACAATGAATTAAAGGCTGTATACTTTCTGGCTAATAAGTCGAGTTGTGTTGCTTATTTTATGAGACTGGGTGGGTATATCAGATGTGAAGTGTGTGAATTGGGGGGATCCATGAGCGAGGGATAATTTCCATACAGTATATGTGAAGATAATACTGTATTGAAAAACATAGTAACGTATTCGTGATATACGAAGGATGAGGGTAGAGTTAGATTTTACACGTAACAAATATTTACAGAAAATGCTGCAGAATGCAGCATGATCTTTGTTCCAGTTTGTTAAGTAGTACTTGATGTCTTTGGTTATTTGTGTGTTTGAATCTGCACTTCGCTGCCAAAATTTAATAAACGTGTTGTGTATATCTGTGAGAATTGATGTGGTATTTTGGTGTATTTACTGTCAACAGCTCATTTTGCACCCTTCTCACCGTTAATAGAGCGTCCTTGTTCCATCGTATTGTAAGTAGATAGATGCTTATAAAGTAATTGTTAGTCATGCGGATTAGCAAAATCTCAAAAGCCTTGAGACACTTTATGTGTGGGCACGCTGCTACCAACTAGACAGTGGTAATGATGAGAAGTTGAAGTGGTGGTCAGGTGAAAGAAGGTATAGGGTAGTAGTAGTAATAGTGTCCACTCTTGTCTATCCTTCAATGAGTAGGTGTAGATAGAGTTCTGTGGTCTTTTTTATATATCCTCCCCAACCTTATTCAATCCTGTCTTCCAATTAGGACGATTCCTGCCAGCATTGAAACATGCATGACTGCATTATCAGATGATGTAGATAATTGATTTGCCCTACTTCTCGCATTGTATAGTGTATTTTACAGGTAATGATTGAGGGAGATGTACATGAAATGTAGTTAAGAGGATATGCATGGCGTTTCTTTGTCCCGGATTTAATTGAGGTCTACTGTGGTATCTATACCGATGCTCTTTCTCTGTTCTTGCCTTTCAGACGGATCCAACTGTATATCTGTCATGATGAGAGAAGTAGATATGGTCTGGAATGCGTATGTGGAGGCCGACGGAGAGCGCCAAATGCAAGAACGCAGTCCTATGCGAGCTCAACGTTTCATGTTGATAATTTCTAGGTGGTTTACCTCGGTAGAATCTAGTGAATGAAATTGAGGAGGTATTTCAAAAATGATATTTAGTGTCAGTTGTGTCGATCATTGGTTGAATTTAGGAATAAGGAGAGAGAGAGGAAGATGTATAGAGGTGAGCTCTATTCTCAGAGGATCATTTGTGCGACAAAATTGTGTTTTATTAACATAGAGATTAGTTAATGATTTTGTAAAGATGAAGTAGGTCTTAATTTGGTGGATGCTTTGTTGCATATGTACATAGAAATTCATTTTGTCTACATATATTCTGCTTTGGATGGAGAGGTTTGATTAGCTGATTTGAGTGTGGTAATATAATTCCGGAACTCTAATGTATGGATGCTTTAATATTCTTTAGCTCGATATCGAATTGCCCTTAGACACTTGCAATGAGTCATTCAACTCAGTATGTTGAGTAGGGAGTGAGTCTATTTTCATTAAGCGACAACTAAATATTTATGGTGGTTTGAATATGTTTTTCAAAAAAATTTGAGAAGTGAATTTATAGGTTAGGTAATATTTCGTTATATGAATTATGAAGAGAATTGCGAGAGTGTTGATGGATTGGGACAATGTAGAGGATGTATTTGAGTTGTAGCAGAAGTTTGTTGTCTTCAATGCAGGATCATGAATATAATGGCAATGACTATGGACTTATTCTTGGAGTCTCGCAGTGTGTCTCTGAGTTTTGGTGAAGAGGATAGTCGGTATCCGAATCCAATGTCTGGGCAGGGCGGGGTGTAATAGTGTTGTGTTAATTTTTTTATGGCCTTGTATAAGCCTAAATGATTTATTCACATTTAATCGTCTGGTACTTTTTAAGATTGTATAAGAATACAGACTAGATGCTTAATATTTTAACACTGCGTTGAATATGAATTTTAGTTCTATGAAGTCAGATGTTCTGTTAAGTGGCATATATAAATAATTTTGATTATTATTATTTTATTTGCTCGTTGTATTTTTTGATTTATTATTATTTAGAGTTAATATCATCTGAGGATCCTCCATGTATTTGTGATTTTGCCACGTTATAGTCCTAAATTTTCAATTGACAATTTCGTGGTGGAGGCCTTCGAACTTATCATTATTAAATATATCAGTGGTCTAGTGTTAGTTAACCATCTATAGTCTCTATAGCAACTATAGGATATATTAACCACCGTTATGATCTCTATTCAAGAGTATGTAACCACTAGCTGTGTATAGATTCGACTGTTGTAAGTATTTGATGCGTGTATCTGTGGGGTGGTATTGGTAATATCGTTGGGACCTTGGTAGCGGATAATGTTAATATGTTTATTGTATATTTATGTGTATTAGTGTATGTTTTATTTTAATGGTTTAGTGTTTTTATTTTTTATTGTTTGAATTAGTCGTAATAATCACAAA
>VALG01010221.1:0-13330 GCA_009835305.1 Ipomoea purpurea
CTGTCCTATTATTTGGTTTGTTGGTATGGAAATTGTGGCTTTGGGTTTTTGTTCCTTGCATTTCGGTTAGTTCTCCTTTTTTTTTTTTTTTTTTTTTTTTTTCCAGAATTCTGCCGCCATTAGGGGGGGTTTACTTTTTGTTGTTCTTGCTTGTGTGCTCTCGTGTAGGTTTTTGTCTTAGTTTGGTAGTATGTGTCAGTTTTAAAGGAAAATATTACAGGGAGCTAACCAATAATAAGTAAAATGATTCATTCTTTGTTTGGTTTTACATTGATGAGGAAATAGCTGTTTCTCGAGCAGAAGTGGAGGAACAACTTTCTCGGTGCGCTATCAACCTGTTAATCATATATCTTTAACATTTACAATAACGAGTAGAAGGGACAACTTATGAGTTATGTCTGCCATATCAAGCACAAATGGCATGTCTGATTCATTTAAAAGGTTAATCACATTTTTTGCACTGTTTCTTTTAATAATTAGTTTACATGGTGACTATTTCATTTGCTTCAGCTGGACATGTAAATATGCTGCTTTCTTGCCATCTACATCAACATGTATCTTCTTGTGTGGTTGTGCATGAAATATTTTTATAGTTATGCTTGCATTCAATATATTTAAATTGAATATTTCTACAAGAAATCAAAAACAAAAGCTAGTTTTATTCTTGTTTAGTCGTAGAATCCATATGAAGTTCTCTATTTGTGTAGAACTACATTCTGTTATACCTAGTCCTAGGTTCCTCTACAAGAAAAATACATGGGGTGCAAGCACAAAATAGCACACACCTGCTGTTAAGACATATGAATTAGTTTTTCGACTGTTATTTCTTTAGTGTGTGTTTAGAAATTAAGAATGTTTTCTGAAAAATTGGTCAATTTTCATAAAACATTTTCATTTACAGTGTTTTGTTGCATTCTTGAAAAGTGTCTTGGGGTTTTTAGTTCATTTTTGAAAAAATGAACAAATTATATAATTAAATATTTTGCAGGCGGTGTGCATGATTTTGCTTTGGTGTGTGTTCTGGTGTAGGGTGTTTGACTTAGTTTTGGGAGTTCGTGTATGTTGTTGTAGTTATTAATGTAGTTATTTATGGTTTGCATGTAGTGTGCATGAATTTATTTTGGTGTATGCTTTCGTGTAGGGGTATTTGATGTGTGGGTTGGGTATTTAATTTGTGTTGGTTTGAGTATATGTGTACGCAGGTCCCAAAATGTGCAAACATGCATACGGATAATTTAGAAGCAGATTTAGTGTGCACAGCAGGGCGGTCTCCAGTGCACACACCCAAGAATTGGACGAAATAAGATATGACGGTCTGAGGCATGACAATCGGAATTGACCATTGGACAAATAGAATGCGAATTTTTTAATATTAGTGATACAAAGCAATTTGTAGAGTTGTTAGAAAGCATAATAAGAGACTGCAAAAGCATTTGTTAATGAAGTTGTTAATTAATGTAGAACAGGTAATGTGATTACATTGTTGAGTTTTCATTTTCTACTCCAATTGATGAGAGGAATCTTGCTTTGATATGATTTGAGATTCAAAACTTAAAACATAAATTCCTAATCCATTGATGAACATTCAACAGTGTACAAATTCATCCACTACAGATCATACTGACCAGCTTCTGTATAGTTAATACTGTTATCTTTATTGATTGTACATACTTTATGATAACTCAACACTGGCTTAGATAACACACCAGAGAAACCATGGAGTTTATGCCATAAACATTGAACTATGGCAAAAATCCACAAGAAACTTTATGTTGCTGGTGGCCGCATAAGTCGACCCTGAGTACTGCTGATATGTGCACACTGCTCCGCCTGGGACTGAGATTCTCGAGATGTCCTAGTGTACCGACGCTAATGAAGCTGTCTACAAACATCGCGCCAGCACCTACCGCACTCTACAACTACCGACTCTCCGCATTCTATCTCCCGCAGGCTGGGTCGGATCTCGATGCATTGATAGTGATCTGTGTGTTCCGGGACAGAACAGTCCGAGGCCATGACTGCGGCCATGAATCGCGTCGAGATATGACGGATCGGCAGGCATTGTACTCCTGTATATGTCCATTGAATTTGAAGAGCTTCTCGGGCGAGCGTTTCGTCACGAAACCGCCTCCCTGTGTGAATGTCGATGCGCCTGAAATACCGTCGCGCGGAGATCACGATATACAATCTCGCTGAGCGCCACTGGGAGGACGCAGAAAGGAGTATGGACGATTACTAGAAGAAAACAGAACTACAGAGACCGAAGTCTCCGTTCTCCCGAATGATCACAGAGATATATCCGAGCCAAGATACCCATTGTGTACACCAACTTCTCTTGTTGGAATTCTCTAGCACCAATCTGCGCAGCCGAGGTATATCCTGCTACAAAAGATCAGAATTTCTTTCGTAATTGTTCTATCGAAACACGCAGATATCTCCGTGAAATTGTTATGTCCTACTACAGAACTCAATTACGAGTACCTCGTGCCGGACGTAATTCAGAAAAACCACGATTGCGATTCCAGTAGTTATGATAATCGCAATCAAAAGCAAAACAGCCTGCACCGCAGCTAGACATGAAAAAATCTCTCTCGCTCTCGCACCGGCGACATTCATATCTCCCATTCGTATAGGCCTCGAGGATATTCGCGGTATATCACGCGGAAACTCAGGCGCATGGTCGTCTAGCTCCGATTGGCAATTAGCACAACAGAACAAACCAATTTGCAAACCCAGCTCTAGGATACCCTGAATAAGCGAAATAGAGCCATGCATTTACTATCCTCGTAAATAACTCTTATGAGCATAAGGAGCAGTGAGAAATTCGTATGCCGATAAATTTCTGATATGGTTAATTACTGTGTTCAGTAGGGCCAATTAAGAATAAGAATTTCACATGGTATGTTTAGCGGGTGTGTTATAATTCATAATGGTTGGTTGTATAGGGTCTGTTCACTACTGGACAGTCGTCCAAATTAAAAAGACGAGACCTGTTAATTTATGGATGGACAATCACCAATATGAGCTCGCGCAGGACTATATCCGGTCTGGGAATTAACTCTTTTGGATTAAAATCACATAATCTATTTAAATCCGGAAAGTAGAATCCAACCATCGGGTACCTCTACGCAGATATGAAGTAGAAATACAAAGAACAGAGCGCCAACCTTGAAGGCTAAAATCCCGTCTATACGCGCTCCTTAGGGCTGACCAAAGATGCTCCCGGTTCTCGACATTCCAGTAGCAACGCGATTAAACCATAAGACGGCCTGCTTACCATGTGGTGGTTACGGGCACTTTCCTAGTATATATCATCTTCATAAATTAATTCAAGGTGGAGGATTGTATTAAAAACGATTTATGGGCAATCTAAAATTTGCTATTTTGTCTTGGATAATTGCGTGTAGATCATGTTTTGTTTTTCTTCTGCGCATTATGTCTTGTTGAGCAGACATCATCAGCTCAACCCTGTAGTTAATCCTCCTCATTTACAATTAATTATCCAATACAATATATACTCACTCTTTATGCCTTTATTCTCTTGACTACTTTTTCCTTGGGTCTTTTGGAGGCAGATAAGGCCCTCCAATATATATAATGTATTGATCATTTTTTTATTGTTATACCACCTCTAGTGGTATATTGGGGACATAGACAAGGTTTTATGTACCTGGTTTGGCAAAACCGACCGAAAAATATTTATAATGCATCAATTGTCGGTGTATTAAAACGCTATACCTTTTAACTTATCGACAATATTCATTAGTTACGTAAACATTGATGTAATTCGCGAATGTGCACACATAGTATAATATGTAAATCATTTTGGTGTTTCTCTCCATTCCACATCTTGGGTTAACTAACCTTCGGCGCCCTAGGCTCATTTCGGGGAAGTTAACATATTATTCTCTTAATCACGTGGCTAATTGTATTATATAAAAATCAGTTGTTCCTCTTTTGGTAGGCAGACTGATAATCATACAAAAAATATTAGCAGTGACACCTATCTAGAAGTGTTACGAATATGATACATTATATATATAAGTTCCATGGATGGTTATGTCTGTGCAATTTAATTTTAATTCTTTACGGACGTTAACTCTTTTCATTAGTCTAACTTATAACTATATCTCTTAACATTAAGACATATATCAAATAAATAAACATCTACTGGTTAATTTTCTTATTCCACTAAAGATCTATGTGTACTCCACTAAATTAACCCTATATGTGCATACATTCTATATATATATATATATAGTATATATATATATAATATAATATATATACGTGATATATATATATAACTCTATATAATATATTATACATATATATATATATTAAATATAGACTTGCACTCGTGCGAACGGCTCGCCCAGGCGCGAAAAGAAGAATTCCTGTGCCACTGCAGTATTCTAATGGATGAGAACACTGATTTTTGTTTTTAAAAAACGGTCGGCATTTCGTAAATAATTGACATCGAAGTGCAAGTAAATGTTACAAATACATTGTACAATTATTATAGGTGCAATGTAAAAATTTACATCTAATCGAATCTAGTTTGGCACCTATAGTTCTAAGTAGTTGCTACATTAGTTAAAGTAGTTGCCACTAAGTGTATGAATTTGTGGAGTGGTTTTCAGGGATCACACCCGCGAACCAATCAATGGAATGTTAACAAGGCAATACATGCACTTATAGGTGACAGTATATGTGCAGGCTTGTAGTTATAAGTAGTTGCACAGATAGTTATAAATAGTTTCACATGATATTTATAAGCACCGCCCAGGTGCATGAATGTTTGCGGGAATGTGAATGCTAACAAGGACAAATTACATGCCTTATAGGTGAATAGTCAGGTGCACCTGTGTCCGTGCTATTTTATCTATTGCTTCTTCTCTTTTATTATTAAATTTGAATTTTTTATTTATTTTTAAATATTATAATATATAATTTTATTATAATTGTATTAAATAATTTAATTTATACACGGCGAATTTATATGTGATGAGGTACCGATAAAATTTGTGTCACGCGCAGAGGGGGGGAAAGTGTATAGAGCTGACACGAGAGTCTGCTAGTTGCTGGTGTGCTGGTGCCAGTCGGCCGGTGCACGGATGAGGCCGGCGGGCGTGTACAACTAATAATTAGACTGAATCATATATATCTTAATTTGTATTAATGAATAAGGAATATATTGAAATATATGAAATCAAAAAAGAAGATTTAAGAGCAATTCGTAATATTATTATATAAATGAATAGATGATATAATAATGTAAATTGAGTATTAGTATTATAATTAAATATTTTTTTTCGAATTGTTAATTTTTATTTTTGATTTATGATAAGAGAATAATTTTATCATTGATTTTATTTTCTTGATATTTTATTTTTTTTTATAATACTTTATCTTTGATTCGTGTTATATCAGAATAATATATGCACAATTAACACCTGGTCAAAAAAAAAAAAAAATCACTGAGAATCAAAGAACATAACGGCTGGTTTCCTTATATAGTAGTTTCTTCTTCCATTATGATAGATTTTCCTCTATGATCCCCTTATGCCAGTGTTGCTTGGAGTCCACCACCCAGAGGGATTTGGTGGAAATGAATTAATTAGTGTTATTTTTGGGGTGTTCTCCGTCCATATGTTCATTAAAAAAAAAATTAAAAAAAAAAATGTAGATATGCACAGAGATTCTAGAAACTCCATTTTCAAGTGACTTAGGTGTAAGAAGTGATTGAATTCATAAAAGTACAAAATTTGAGAGCTAAATTAGTGTAGTTCACCCCATTAGGGGTTCTTTTGTGGTTTTTTGCAAAGAAAAAAAAAAAAAAAAAAGATAAAGAGGGTATTTTGACAAATGGGAAGATGAGTATTTGAAGTGTTTTTATTATTTATTTATTTATTTTGTTTTTTTTAAAGGATGAGTTCTTTGCGAGTCTAGCACTTAAATAAAATAACTCACAGATCACGCGTTCAGGGCAATTTGCGCGTCTATTATATTATATCTTTTCACTATGCGATTTACCTCTCGTGTGTGGTTGTTCAACGCCACGTGGAAAGCAAGTGGCAATAATAGAATTCTATGGTTAGGAACATATAGGGTGTTGTTAGCATTTGGCATTTTGGCCAACATGAAACTATATGATGTCTAAGTCAAACTTCCATTCACCTAATAGGACAAGAGTTTGTCCATTTGATTCATGTAAATTTTATTTACGATCATACTAATGCGATCGACTTTGTTTGTATCCCATGAAATGAAATTATTGAAAATGAGATCTCATCTTTTGTATAAAATCTCGATTAGATACGTTGTTAGATTTTAAAATAAATATGTGTGTATTTAATTTTTAATGATTTTGTTTTAAGTAAATTTAGTTTGTGATGAAAATCATCAAGCTAGTTAATTAGTAAATATGAGTCCTAGCTAGTTAACTTTAGTTGTGATGAAAATTATCAAGCTAGTTAATTAGTAAATATGATCCTAGCAGTAATCTTGACCTGAGGGACACGTGACCACGAGGTTCTATTGGCCTTGTATCTTGGTTTAATAAGGATGGAGAAATTTCTTGTGATCAGCTTAGGTAATTTTTGGTACTGTGTTATTTATCGGTTATGGTCACGAAACGAGTTTCACTCAAACTTTACCTTTGAGTAACGATTACACACTTTTTTTTAATAAAAAAATATTAAAATTTAATTTATGGAAAAATCAGTTGTTGCTATTGGACGTGACTTTGGGTGAAAATGCATGATAAACATAACATATATAATTTATTTTTGTCAGACCACGAGGTGTCCTGAGCATGCCTTAACGTTCTCACTGGAGGTATATATATATATATATATATATATATATATATTGTCAACTACGAGATGTCTTAAGCAGACCCTAATTATAGGGGACAAAGTGCTAACCAGATTGATTTAAAAAAACAAAAAAATTGATTCAAAAACTAATCAAGCTGGTTACGTTTACATATTATATATGAACTTGACGAGCTCCTTAATTTGCCACAAACGCAATTTGTACGCACATCTATAGAAGGTGACATTTAATCAACTTACATACAACTCTTAGTAGATACCTACGACAACGATAGTACCGAAATCAAACCCCTAATATACTTTCTTATCATAGCTCCCATCCTACGGACCGGACCGTCCCCTTGAGCCGCACTGTTAACTAAGGTCTCGGCCAACGTCCTCTGCTCTCGTGTCCCTAAAATCGCCTTCCGGCCAGCAAAAACCCAAAACCCAAAACCTTATCTTTCTTAAGTGGTCTGATATTTGTTCTTCCTTTGTCTTGTTGTGGGGGTGGTTTCCTTTTCTTCTTCTTTCCTATTCGCATAATTGCATGGCAACCGTTGAAAGACCTCGTCGTCTGTCTTTCTTTCTTCGCCTCCCCTTTCTATCATCATCCATAAATCCATCCTTACCCTCTATCATACTTACGATGAAAGCCCTCGCCGTCACCGTCGTCATCCTCAGGTCTGCTACAATGAAGTTGCACCTAACCCTCGCCGATATCGCATCAGCCACCTAACCGGAAGGATTCGAAGCCGGCACCAATATGCAGTTCCGATAGCCCCAACTCATCATCCAACCGATAAGACGTTAGCTGCCACCATCTCTTACACCTGCTTTTGCTTGAATGTAAGCGTGAAAGAGATCTAACTTAGGATTTATGAGAAGAGTCGCCGGCGCAGCAGTCATCAGCACTCGCCGGTCCTCCGCGATGGAGCAATATTTTGCTTACCACTTCAGTTTCGCTGTTCATCTTTGATACTTAAGTATAGCCATCGCTCTATGATTCTTCTTCCTTCTTTTTCTTTTTCTTTGTCCAGATTTGGTCGCATTTTCTTCTTATTTTTATTATTTTTTTAGCGGACTTTTTGGGGAATTGTATAGCATCGTAAATGATGCACTCTACTTTTTATATTATATATACCTTGCGAATTGAATAATATATATTTATTCATTGCATTGTCTTCCATCATTCTATATTAATCATAAATGTGATGTGTTGGTTTGAACCATATATATATTGTGTTGTTGGTTGGGCAGTGTTGTGGTTACACTCCTGTGGGTGATGGGGGGTTGAGCTGAAAGGGTGAGATGGATGTGTGGGTAGTAGTCGCTCTCCTCCAGACATATTACTTGGTTTTAAAACACTATTAGTGGGTTTGGAAGCCATTGAACAAATTCATCCCTATTTTAATAACATTTCATCCTCTTTCATCCCTTAGCACCCATCCAACCTACTACCAAACATCCAAAAAAAATTTCACAAAACTATTACATATACCAAATAATTTGATACAATTCCGATTCGATTCCACTTGCGACCAAACACACCTACTATTGTACTTAAGTTCTTTTGGCCATATTACCTCGCAGTTAGAGGTTCCACACCACCATCTGCAGGGTATCTTAATAAAAAATCAAGAAATGATAATCAGACTGTTTAATAGAAGAAAGAGAATTTAGAAATTTGTGATTATTCAGCAATTATGAATCAACTTCTGATGTATATAAGTCCAAAATTAGAATCTTTGTAAGATTGTTGGAAATCTATTGTTAACAAATTACATACATAACAAAGTCAGGTTGGCTGTGTTTTATCCATCTAAGTGTCAAGCAGAATTGCAAATTTCACTTCAAAAATATTAGTAAAATGGTTAATAATATAAGTATGTTATTATCATTTGAGAAATAATTCCATCATATCTCAATCGTATTGGTGGGGTGGGGGGTGGGGGGGTGTTAGGGGAACATAGAAGAACTTTTATGTGATTTGCCTGAGAAAATAACAGTAGCACATGAAATTGCGCTGTCTTGCACTTATGGCGTTGGGGGTTGGCGTCTCAAGGGAGTACACAGATATCCAATAAACTGATTCAAAGGGCATCATGGCCATCATCGTTTTGATCAACCAAGGGGGCTATTGTTTCCAAGAGAAAGTCTAGATCCCCATTCCACTCCATTTCATATTACAATATTCATTGTAAATAAACTTTATGATTTAATTTTCTGCAAATCTTTAACAGAAGTTTGTATCGCTGAAAATATAATTGAAGAGAAAATGAATTGAATTCTAAAAAATCTATATCATTGTTATGGTTGTTTTAAAAAGAGCTAAGAATCAAGAATATAAGATGACAATATAGCCCTAAAAATAACAGAGTAATAATAAATAAGTACCTATGTAACTAAAAACTTTCATAAGTAAATGGTCATATTTTTTTTTTCCGAGCCTTGCGGAAACCAAATACGAGCGCCTGTTACCAAAATTTCATTTTACTCAACTTTAGAATTCATTTTTCCAATGAAAATTAATCCATGAACCAAAAACACTAAAGACAAATTTTCCTTAACTTTTAGGAAAACATGTTTTCCATCCAACCAATTCTTTAGTCTTTTGACGGCCATCAATTTTTTTTTATTATTTTGATACACGACTATTAAATTCATCTGCCTACATTAGTTATTTATTATCAATTGTCATCAAACCAATATCATATAATCTTCAACAATGTGACTCTTAAATTAGACCACTACTATATTAGATCTTTTTCTATAATGTTATTCAAATTCAAAAACTCCATGACTGTTAAGAAATTTAAACTAAGATTGTCCAAAGAAATTAATCAAAATAACCAAATGTAGCAATCAACATTAATTGACGATAGTCAACGACTAAAATGTTAATAATTTAATAACCATGCACTAAATGGAAAATATGTACAATATTTGAAAATTGAAGAACTGTTAGGGTCCGTTTGGAAAGCAGGAAATGACTTCTGAAAAATCATTTCTGAAAATGAGTCATTTTCTGGAAAATATTTTCCTTTTCCAGTGTTTGGTATGTTTGGTTCATTTCTAAAAAATGGATGTGTGTAATATATATTATATATATATATATATATAATATTATACAATTATATTATAATATTATAATATATTTTTTTTTTTTTTTACTCTGGACTATGAAGAGAATCCACCAACCTGTAACAGTTCTAACGAAATTGCTCCATAGATGTTTGTGGCTAATTAATTAAATGAAATACTTTAACTCAACTCACATCACCAAAAATATATAATAATATACATTTAAAAATTATACAGCTGTAGATTGAACCAAAAATATTATGAAAAGCCATAATCATTATTTAAACAATGTCTTGAGAACATTATCTTTATGTTTTGTAGGGCAAACATCATCAAAATGCTAAAATAGAACATTTAATTGCTCAATATCACAGCTAAACCGCAAATATGTGCCAACGTGCTGTACCGTGATAGTGACACACGTTCAAAAACGACATCGTTTTTACTAAAACCGCTCATTTCACCTTGTTTTAAAAAAATTTAGTTCGATTTCCGACAAATTAGCACTTTGCAGACTGATTATATTAGGTTCACAATTCATAACTATATAATCCCACAGGAAAATATACACCAACACACCAAATTTTTTATTTATTAATTTCTATTTTTTTTCCAATTGAATGGACAACATAATGCTGTTCGAGAATCGACAACTTTTCGTTAATTAAATGGAATCACTTTTTTCGTCAAAACTATGTCATTTTCAACCATTGTTCCGGTACCATGCACACTTACATCATAAATTGACTTAAAACATAACAATACGATTTCCAATAATTATAAACTTAAAACCTTCATTAAATAACAAGACAATTACCAACTCAATTTGTTTAGAGTTGCTAAATCGCATTCCCTTTGATTTACGAAAGTCTAATAAGTTATCAAGTCTGCAATTGTATTCACTATCTTAAGTACATTCTTGATGCAATTTGTCTTCTGATTTGTTGGTTAAATACGGAGTAATAATAATAAAAAATAATATAATTATTAAATTAATTGTGGGATCCCTTAAAAAAAAATGTCGGATCATCGCAGTTCGTTGTGGTTGCATTTCTGTGTACGAGATTCAGGTTTGTCGCGAAATTTCCCGGCCGATTTCCTATGACTGACCGTACCGCACTCCACTTTGCTATATTGGAAAATAGAATAGGTGGCCCGGCAGGATGATGCTAACGGCTGGGTTGTCTGTGAGCATATTTGTAGTTTTTTTTTTTTTTTTTATTTTTTTTTTTTTTTTTTTTTTTTTTAGAACTACTTTACATTAATTCAAATCTGAAACAACATATTATTTGATATAAGAGCATTAAACCACTAGAACAAACAAATATAGAAACAGATTGTCTAGCAAGCTTATCGATACTATTATACAAACATAAATTAACTAGAGTTACTTTTTAAAATGGTCCTTTGACTATGGTCTTTTTCAGATTGGTCCCTTGGCTTTTAATTTTTCAAAGTGTTCTTTAACTTTTAAATTTTAAGTCAAAATAGTCATCCGTTAGCTTGGCATTAAGTTGGGTTAAAATAAGAGTAAAAACTGAAATTTAGATTTTGCACTCCAATTTAAAGCAATTTTGATTCCTTTTAGCAATCTGCGCACACATTTTTCAAATTAGGTTTTTGTTCTTTTAAATCTAGTTTATATCTCACATCTTGATTGCAGATTTAAGAGAACAAAAACTTAATTTGAAAAAAAGTATGTATGCAGATGCAAAAAAGATCACAGATTACTTTAAATTGGATGAAAACCCAAACTTCAATTTTTACCTTTCTTTAATCACAATTTAACCTTTATAACATTGGACCATTTTGGCTTAAAATTCAAATATCAGAAGACCACTTTGAAAAACTTAATAGTTTATTTTTTTTTTAATATGAAAAAGACCATAGTCGTAGGACCATTTTGGAAATTAATCCAATCAACTATGTTGGTATGTAAGGATCAGACACTTATTAAGTTTTGAAACTGTGTGTTTTTAGTCTTGGAATTGTGAATATTTAGAATATAAATTATTTTTCTAAGTTTTGAAAATTTATGTATACAATCCAGGGTCATCACAAATTATGAATTTTTTAAAAATAAATTATAAATATTTAATATGTAAATTGTGTATCTTTAGACCCGCGTCTACAGAATAATTTACTGTAAGAGTCAGGGTGAGGCCTTCTCAATTGGGCTTTTTAAAAAATGGTTGCAATCCGGGCCCATGTTCCATATCCTAAAACCTTTCGGGCTTTTATGGGACAAAATCCTTTTATTTTAAATTGGCTAAATATAAATTTAAAATAAAAGTATTATATTTTAATTAAAAAATATTACTAGTGTAGTTTAAAACTGCCCCGTACAAGATTTATTCTAATAAAAATTATTCATTTCATTTTTTATGTATGATTTAATTAATAAGACTGAATTTAAATTATTTACATTTTAATTTTTTATAATATTTAATTCAATATATAAAATTTATATATTTAAAAACTACGTTAAAATTATTGTTAAAAACAAAAAAAAATTAATAATAAAAGAAATTTAAAAGAAAAATAAGTGAAGAACAAAATAGTTTGGTTGACCCCATGCATTGCTAGGAAGTAGGAAGTATAATATTACATCATATTTTAACTTTAAATCAGAATTCCAAAACCTATATCACCCCTAGAGTACAATATTTTTGGGCCTCTTATGGCACAATTCAAAGTGGTTGATCAACACACTCAAAATAACAGTGATAGGGAATTATGTGCAAAATAACTATGTATCTTTATTCAAATTATGAGGCACAGTTAACATATTATATATCTTACGATTAAAAAATTGTGCACATATAAATAAACTGAATGTATACAATAATGTTAATGTGTAATATGAACATAAATTTATCTAATACAAATGATCTACAATGTATATGGTAGATCCTGGTCCACTACTATGATTGTGAATTAAGGCTTATTATGGGTATAGTATGCACACATTTGGACCTCTAAAAGTCAATGACCTCTCTTTTGTTATAAATGGTGTTAGCTGATTAGTTAGAGGGTATTGACTAGTTGATAACATTAGTTGATTGTATAAAAAATGTTTGATAAAATGTTTAAGATGTTTAGTATAATTTCTTTTCTCAAAAAGCTAATATAAAAAATTGTTTTGAGTATCTTTTAAATCTTTAGCATTTAAAATTACAAAAAACTTATTAAACACTATATTGAAATTTTTTTTAACCAAGTCAAATAATAATAAGGCGTCAAATAAGTCAATCTATTATTAATTCGATAAAATAAATTCATTTTACTAAAATATGACCAAATATTTTTCAAAAAAATAAAAAAAAAAGAAAAAAAAAAGAAAAATAAGTTAAGCATAATTCTGCAATTATGATTATTATTATATTACCAAATTTCAGTAGAAAAGCTAAGAGCTCTCAATGTTACAT
>VALG01010221.1:13375-24344 GCA_009835305.1 Ipomoea purpurea
TTTAATTTTACTTCTCCTAATATGAAAAAACCGACAAAAACAGTCCCGTTTGTGTCTGATAGAAAGTGGGGCGCATTCTTTTTATTATGGATTGCACATCCCACCCATTATTTCGACTCCTAACGTTATACTACTTTGCATATATACTCTTCACATAAAATATAGAAACCCTAACCGCTTAACAGCGTTATATTAAAGGTCCAGACACTTATGTAATCTTGTCAGATTTTTCATTTTTTATACAAATTAACTGCAACAAACGTAGAGTCAGAACTTCTTCATACAAAGGGGAATAAGGCAAGGGCCATAAACAGCAATCATATACTCAACTTAATCAGT
Organism: Ipomoea purpurea; assembly: GCA_009835305.1. NCBI lineage: Eukaryota > Viridiplantae > Streptophyta > Magnoliopsida > Solanales > Convolvulaceae > Ipomoea > Ipomoea purpurea. The sequence continues at coordinate 13,715 of VALG01010221.1, forward strand.
CTTCAGCCATTAGAGAAACGCCATCGAACAGGTCACATGCGAGGATAGCGGACTATACACAACCTACATGTCCATACCACAAATCTTGTGTTCTCGATTAAGGCTCCGCAACACCTATAGACCATCCCAATCATTGATGCGGGCCGACATGGACCAGCAAATTCGATTCAGCCAGAGCACATCAAAGCCAACCGGTGGTGTCGCCTATATTCCATCGCAACAGAGCTAAACTAGGGAGTCTATTAATGAATCTTTATGTTGCCTCTATCAAGACTATGTGCGGTTTAATGATATTCGGGTTGGGGCAGACTTTATTTGGAATGTTTCCTAAGTTTGACCTTAATAGGCATTATACACCTACTTTGGCCCCGTATCGCAAAAGGGGTCGATCGAACGACGAATAGATACTGGTCCTGGTTTCGGAATACAATGAGCTGTTAGCCTGCAAGGCATGCATTGATGTATAGCTGGTTTGCTTGAGCCGATTCTGCTGTAGTGCTACAGAGAATTTCAAGTTCTGACTACCACCAGCCTCGCTACGGTATAACAACTGGCAGCTCTCGCCACATAATGTTCGATCTGAATTTAGCACCATTCAGCCAGCTGATTGGAATTATCGAACATATAAAACGTGATCTCAATTAGCAGCATAATGGATCGCTGCCCAATGTGTGATGGATATATCGGATACATCTCGATGTTTCTCAAAAACCATGACAATGTGGAATAAATTCGCATTCTTGACATGTTAGGTCTTTTTTACAGGTTTTCTAGTTCCTCTTGAAAGTCGATGGAAGACACATAATCTAACCAAGATCCGAGACCAAACATATTATACTTGGACCGTAATTTTTGTAACTTGAAATCAATACAATTAACAAACGACTCAGCACATTTACCACACATACACAAGCCACATTTCAAACCTAACATCTACACTAAAATCCGTGGTTGGGCTTAATAGAAGGGGACTACCACAGTACATCAAATTTTTTAACGCCAAACAGTGCCACTCACACTATGTGATCATTAATATTACTATCACCTAACTAGGGAAGCCAATTTATATTTTTTTTTTAATAAACCAATTGATTAATATAGCCTAAGGGTTCATACTTCTCCACCTAGGTCAAACGGATAACCATATCACTGCATGCAATATAATAACGACATCACAAACTAACGAAACTCGTACCTCACCAATTTATGTAAACCCGAGTGCTCACATATATCATTAAGTAACATATTATTGTAATGCTATTAACACTCAAACAAAGATCTGACCCGCTGTAAGCAATGATACCCATAAACGATCTTCATATGGGTGTAACATTACCCTACCCTATAATGATATGCCACGACGACGAGTTGAATTCATTAAAGTGTTTTAATTAGTTAATAATTGACCTCAATTAGAAAGTAATAGTCAATCATAATCAAGCGAGGGAAGCTAATAGCCGTAGGTCCCGAGGCGGGTGGTGTCCATATTTCGTCTCGACGCGTGGGCCTATGATATATTGGGATCTGGACTATTCTAACTTCCACGCGCAAACTGATAAACCGGTGGTGGGAAAAATCTCTCTCGACAGAGGCCACACCCGCCGCTGCGCGGGTAAGGCACTGTGTTGCCGAGGCAATAAAAAAGCGGTTGGCCGGTGGAAACCAGCTGCCCGCTGCGGAACACGTGTTCTCGGCGTGGGTAGGGTGGCGGGTCCCCCTACCCCCACACATCTGACTCTTTTTCACAACTTTTTCGTCCCCCGGAAACCGATGTGGAACCCGAAACCATGCTTAGACACTTACAAACGTAATTAAGACCAACACGTAAGACAATTAACGGATCAAAACGTAGAAACGAACGACACTTATCCTATCATGCTTTTCTAAACACAATCGACTCCAAGACATTCGATTTCCCACCCGATACTCCAGAAAGTAATGATCATACGCATATAGACCCGTAGGTGCTAAGAGCGAGCTTATTTATGGTAACAAGAAATTACGAGAGAGAGATTTTCCAGATTCGTCTTCTTAAGTGTGCAAGATGCGGTGTAATTAGGAATAAACAGACACATCTACCAGCATCGTTCCAATGGATTAGATACCAATCAATCATCAAGAACATCCATAATCATCAAAGGGAACAACCCATAAATCTCACGCGCAGATCAAGAATAGACATTAAATGGTAATCCAGACCGTCCAATATGTATCAAGATTATCAATAGAATTCTCAAGGATTAATCATCAATAATCACATCATACAACATTCTATACCTAATAGTGACACATTACATCATGCCATTCAACAACAATAATTATATACTAATTAAAAAAATTAATTAAATGTCGTCATAGTGGAAGTTAAACCTAGGGGGGAATTATAGCTAATTGAAAGGATAGGGTTTTTGTAATACTATTGAGATGTAAAGGACATGGTTAATCTTAGCCTTAATTAATTCCCTGGTCTAAGAAGGATCTTCTTTAAGCTTTCCATGATTTCTTGATGGTCTCCTTTAGGGAATCTACTTCGGAGGTCATTGGGTTGGTGGGTGTTTTGTATATGGTGGTGGACGGTCAGGGGAATCTCCATGTGTTATTTCATGATTTAAGTTTACCTATTATTAAATAATGCTAGAATGTGGCTTTAATGGCACCTTGCACTTTCTCTGGTTTTAGGGCTTTAGTGATGGGGGTCCACGGGGCCATGGTCGGACCGTAAATTGAGATTGGTCTCTCGTTATAATACTAAATTAAAATATAATCTTATTTCTTAATTCTCCCTGGTTGGATTTGTTGACGTAAAATTAAAAATAAAAAAATATTGAGGATTATAAGTGATCTCGTAGAGCAGCGGGGTGTCCCTTTATTATATGCGTTGGAATGGGTTAGCTCAAGCATCCTTCGCTGAACAGATTGTATTGGCATATGCGTTTTGCGCGAGCCAGCAGATAGAAAAGATAAATACTTGGGTACTAGTTAAGGCGCCTAGAACTGGCGCGTAGACCCATATTTGTATATGATGTGATTTTTACCCCTTGCGAGTGCCCACTGGTATTCGTGTCCATGGTTTAATTGTTGTGACTTTATTTACAGTTTATATATATAAAAAAAGTAATTAGCCTGCACCTGATCTCAGGCCAGGTGAGGCAAATATATGCAGACCCCTAGACGCTTTAATATAATTTTTGGATTTAAATATGAATCTATCATTTATAATTAAGGTTATTTAAAAGGTATAATAAATCTAGGGTGTTAGCAGATGAGTGAATATTTGTGTTATGTTTTCCCACAATAAAGGAGGGCTGGGGGGTCTGATCCCTAACTTAGACCCCCAGGCAAGCTTTTTCAATTACTAAGATTTAATATATTCGGATTTTTTTATTGGATGAGCAGGACTGCTCTATCTAATTGATGCTGAGTCCATTTTATGCGCATGCTCGGCTACACCGAGGTCACGTTTCGTAATACGGTACTCCATTTCTTGGACGTGCATACAGATTTATTTCTCAGAAAATTCATTTTCGTAAATCAATCTTGATAGTAATTGGTTCAAACCCTTGTATTGAGTTGTGATTAGAAATTTTAGGAAACATTAGATCAAATCTATATATAACTCCTAGGCACATTTTTTCAAAATTAGCTTTTTGATAAACACAAATTTTTTGTATTCTATTATTTAATTGATGACCAAAACACGACGTCTTATATGGTGAAAAATAGTGTTTAATCATTCGTTCTGAAACATTCCGTTGTAGTTATTAATCTGGGTGAACAATAGAGATATTTATAAAAAAATGTTGGAAGGCATTTAATAAGTTAATTTTTCCATGGAAATAAGTTTATTTTTTTGTCTTTCGGGCTAAATTTGATTTTTGTTTCTCCTTCTTACAGAGGCAGGAATAACGAGTTTAATATGTCTTATCCAGCGCACCAATGTTCGCTTCTCCCACAGAGCACATGCTGATATGCCTTTCATATGCTTGCTTCTAACAATCGGTGCCTAATAAGTTAAATTTTTGTTTGCTTCCTGGTGCATTTTTTTCTTCTTGCAAAACATGATGTTGATGTCCTCCAGCTAAAGCAGCCAATGTCTGTCCTCCTATGCCAGAGCACACCCAAAAACCACGCTCCATAAACAGGACATCTTGCAAATTGCGCTGACTCAAAGCATATGTTGAACCTTCCCATAGAACCATCATTATGCCTTCCTGATGCACCATTGTTATGTCTGCCTCCTAAGAACAGCAGCATTGATCGCCATGGCCTTCGAAGTGCATATTGGTTTTGTCCTATAATTTAAGTCATATTGTTTGAGCCTTACTTCCTAAATTACCATTTAGATAAGTTGCCATACGTCATCAGGTGCATACATAACTTTATTAAGATGCGTAGGTGCCTATAAAAGACCTTAACATTCCATAAAGGATAAAGCCCACCCCGAAATATCTAATTTAATACCACAATAAAGTCTTGATAGATATAACATAATAGATCTTATAGATTCTAAATTACTGTGAGAAATATAACCTGGTGGCTTTGTGTCCATCTGGTATCGAGTTGCTCCCCCTATGTTAGTAGGTATGATAGCGTGGTCTAGGTTTATCGAGCTTCTGTACACCTTAGGGCCTATAGGTGGTTGTGTATGGGTAATAATTCGCCCTCTCCTGGTGATTTCATGGGTATGTAATCTAGTAGAGTGTTTACTTGTATGTATACTTTGATGCTAGTATGTGTAATATGTTGTATAATAAAAATAATGGGTAAAAAGTGTAGAATGTAGAACAAAAGTATATCAAAAGTTATTTATAATCGCCACATAGCATACATATCGATACAGGGTATATAGTCAGTACATTACATATCATAACATACAATAATAGTACGTTTATTACTATATATAGGATGAATAAGTATAAGGTATTAGATTATCGAATTAGGGGAGTGAATTAAAGAATGCACCCCACCTTATTATTCATTCAGTAACCAACAACGTATATTAGTAGACATGTTTATTTGTCGTTTTTTTCATATTAGGCGAGTAATATATATGTGCTTCTTTCTTCTCTATTCTCTATCATTACAGTTATATATCTATGATCATTAATTCATCATATTGATTATTATTGGAGAGCTTTCTTAAGCTTTTTCTAACACTAGAAGATATATACTTGTTATGGTATTTATAATAATCAAATTAATAATATACAATTATATACATATATACATAATATAATTAAATAATTTTTGAGTATATATACCTATTAACCTATATAATAGATATATACTTTATACTATAGATATATAAATACCTAATATACGTAATATATTACTATAATAATAAATATATAAATATAGAACTATATTAGTGTCTGTATTATCTAAAAGCATTTTGAGTCGTGAATGAATCAGTAATTACCTAATTTTAGGTTGAATATTTGATCAGATATTAAATTTAGTATTTTTAATAATTCTTTCATATTTTTTGCACATTACAGCATATTTTTACCTTTCAGTGCATATTGTTATGCCTTCTAGAGCACATTGTTGTGCTTTCTGGTACACATTGTTGTAGATCGTTGGTGCCGATTTTTTATTTTTTTCAAGAGGAGTTGATCTAAGGCTGAAATTTTTCCACATGTTTTACATGCGGCCTTCACACACACGCGCCGCGCGCGCACACACACATACACACCGAGGTTCGAACCTATGACCACCGGATTTGAATAGTAACAAAGATGTGTCATCCACTACATGTAGTTGACATATTATAAAAAAAAAAAAAAAAAAAAAATCAGTTGGATTTAATTAAAAATTATACTAAACATTTATCTATTTTAATCGCTCCATGTACGCATGATAACTATAATATATATATATATATATATATATATATTATATATATAGAGAGAGAGAGAGAGAGAGAGAGACACCACTAACAATTTAATTAACCGATTTTTTAACTTAGTTCAATCGTTTAACAAATTTTTACCAAATTGTATACACTCCAAAAGATAATAATTATTATTGTGTGTGAATATTTAAATAAAAGAAGATGTTGATCATACACAAATGAGAAAAATAATTAAATAATTAATTTTTTTTAATTATTTGAGAAATATATTTATTGTAAGTATTAATCCATAACGACGTAGTTTTAATTATATATATATATATATATATTATATATATATATATATATATAATTTTTTTTTTTTTGTAATTTAAAAAACTAAGCCTTTAACAATTAAAAATTTAAATTTTAATTTAAACTTAAACTCCCTAATCCCTCAAAATTTTAATTTAAATTTAAACGTAAACGTAGTCTTCCAACCGTCTATGCCGTAGACGTCGGTCACGTCGCAGCTCTCCTCCAAAGCAGTCGCCGCTGTAGCTCTCCTCCAAAGCTGACGCCGCCGTCTCCCTTGCCGTCGACAAAATAGAAGCTGACGCCACCTTCTCCCATCCTCCCCTGCAGCCGCTGCTTCCATAGTGATTCTGCAACATTTCCTCTATTGCCGTCGATAAATCAAGTAGAAGCAGTAGTAGAACCCAACACGTACTGCTGTGCAGCCTGTGCTCCCCTGCCTAGGTATTTCTTGATCCAAATCTTTGCTGATTTCATAATTTCATTATTTTGATTTTTTTCTTTCCTTTTTTTTTTTTTTTTTTTTTTTGGGAAATTTAATGATATCTTGTAAGTTATGGTCAGAATTAATTACATACATACATGATATAGCTATCAGTCTCTACAATGATAAGAGAAGAGTTGTGTAATTACATACTTGCGTTGTTGTAGTGCTTATATAAGAATAGCTTCAGCACATAATTGGATTTATGATTCTATGTCACACTGATTGGATTTTTTATATATATATATATACTAATCCCGTCTTTAAATTGTATGCATGAATGCTTACTATTGCTATCTATAAACATGTGTAACCAAAGAATGTTTGAATATGGTGGAAATATGTTCTGTCAGTGTCCACAATAACACGACCTATGTGGTTGTGGCTCAATGATCTCCTTCCGTACATGTAAGCTTGTGTAATTAGGATAATGTATAGCCTCTTTAATTTAAACCTTTCTCTGCAGGGGGAAGAAGAAAGCAGCTCTAGTTAAGGTGCCTGGAGTTAAAAGAATTAGGAGGGCCATGGTGAACTGGACGATATCATGTTTCAACGTTTTGAAAAGAAACCTAATTGAACCATAAAAAATCTAGTCCTAGAGACAGATCAACCTGCGGTATGTTTTATTTCTAGTTGACAGCTTCATATTTTGTGATCATATAGCCAAATATTAAACTGTCTATTGTCTTGTTGATATGTGTTATAATCCCAGTTGCGATCCAAATATTTTATTAATTGCTGGTTGCTATGAATAATTAAGTACTTTGATTGAGTGTAAAATTTACTCCCTATTGGTGAGCCCGGTGTTAGAAAAACTGCAATTGCTAGGGGGTATGATCTATAGTTTCCCGTGTTTCTTATCTGTGTATGCTATTTTATTTGTTTTTTAAATTTAAGATACGTATAATGTTTTGTTACTGATACATGCACTGCTTTAACTATTATCGTCAAGTACGATTGTGTATAGAAGTAAGTAGATATTGTCAGATAATTACAAACATATGTGTGATAGTGTCATTTTATTTTATATTAGAATGGATGCATGGAGATTATAGAAACTAGAGTGGTGAACAAGGTAGGATTAAGCTGTTGATGGTCACGTGTGTTTTTTTGAGGGAGATCTTTCGCCCTTCTACATGATGTATACTAATGAAACCTGATGAAATGTTCTCTTCTTTATGTGTTCTTAATTAGAGAAGAGTTGGTTGTAGTAAAGCGCATAAAGCAATGCAAGGCTGTGGAATAAAGAATAAAATCATATTTCTTGCCACTTAAGAAGAGCTGAAAATTTTACGGCTTCTTCCAACTTTTAAAGAGGCAGTCACCTATGTAATATGTGTAATGAGATTTTGTTCCTTTGGCCCTAGGTTGGCACAACGGATTATATATCAATGGAGATGTTCTTGATCTCTCGTGAATCGAAAGATTATAACTACTATTCCAATGTTTAGATTTTGTTTGAGATGTATTTTGTTATGCAATATATTTTGAATGCGAATCGTAATATGCCAATTTTATTTTAGTTTTGAGGGTAATGGTCTTTGCATGTAAGCATTTGACAGTGTTTTACCTAATGTTCCATTGATATCATTGGATATAGGTTCAATGCTTGCTACCTCCACACTGGGCAGATTATAATATTTATTGATGAGATCGACATTGTTGTTAGTGTAGGTCAAGTTAATTTCATTTCTTCATCTTTTTCCATTTTTGTTATGTACAAGTTTTGTTTTCCTTTTATTTATTAGTCAGTTCACACAACCTTTTGTTAATTTGGCCTTATCCTAAGCAAAAGTCTGTGTGTTTATTTTCACTTTGTTGTTTAAAGTAAAAGCTTGAATTAGGCTTTTCTGTTATGATTTGTGAAAAGGTGCTGCCGGTGGGGCAATCAGGCAATGGATGCTGGAAATTTACTGAAATCAATGCTCGGGCGTGGTGAACTTAGATGTATTGGAGCAACTACACTGAATGAATATAGGAAGTGCATTGATAAAGAGTAGCTTCATTTGTGGTACAATAAATGCTATCACATAAGACAATATAACATTGACCTCATAGCCATCAAACAACGCTAATTCTGCAAAGATGCATGATGAGATTGAGAATCTGAACACTTCTATGCCTTTTATGCAGCAAATATTAGATGCTCTTGAGAGTGAGAGAGATGGTACTTCATCACCTACATCACATTGATCACAACGGGATTAAATTTGATATTGATTTTTTTTTATGAATTTTATATTTTTGTTTAGACATAAATTTAGTATTAGGTACAAAATTCAATTTATTGAAAAATAAAGTAGTATTACTTTTATATTACAAATTAGATTGTATTTTAGTTTAAATAGTGCTTTTGTTTATAAATATAATTGAATATTACCATTTTAAATAAAAATATTATAATTTTAATAAAATAAATAATGACAGTAATGAGTTCCGTTACTTTTTTACGATGGAATTTTGTGACAGAAGACAAACTTTGTGAGGAATATTTAGCGACACAATTGCTATGGAAATTTGTTCCGTCGTTTTTTTTATAACGGAATTTTGTAACGGAATACAAAATTTGCAACAGAAAGGTTAGCGACGGAATCGCAACAACAATTATTTCCGTCGTTATACTTCACAACAGAAATAGGCGAGGAAATATGCGTTTAGCGACAGAATATTTTTTAATGCAATGGCGATGGAAGGAAACATTTCCGTTGCCAAAACTGCAACGAACTCGCGACGGAATGATTTCTGTCGCCAACATCACGACGGAAAATTCCGTTGCCATTTTCCGTCACTACCACTTGCGACGGATTATTTCTGTCGCGAAATGAAATACGACAAGTCGGGACTCTACGGAATGAATTCTGACGCGAAAATGCAAAATTCCGTCGCAAAACGTGATTCACAACCGAATTTTGCGTTTTTGGGACGGAATTTTTCCGTCGCGAATCACTATTTTTCTTGTAGTGTCCTGGTTAGAACTCGAATAATAAAAGGTTTACTTTCTTTATTCCTAATAGGCTTAAGCTTCTAATTTAGGCAAGGGTCCACGGTTCATGGTGGACCATATTAATTAATTAAAGGAAACCTAACATAATTAAATCATATTTATTATTATTAGCGGGATTAATTAAATAATTAATCCAGGATTGAAGGCCGTAACACGGGGTGTTACATCCACTCTTAGGGTTTCCCCATATTATTGTGTATTGATGAATTGTGATGTTGTTATTGATGATTGTGTGGTGATCCCATGGGGGATCTTGATAATCTTGATATTGGAGATTCTTGATAATTATGGTGTTCTTGATGATTATATGGAGTTCTTGATGATTATATGATGTTCTTGATAGTTGTGTGATGTTTCTTGATACTTATGTGTTATAATTAGAAGACGAATCGTATTCTTGTTGGTATAAAAGTGATTAGAACCTAGGTTGTATCGTATGATATTATTCTTGGTGTATCGGGTGGGGAAATCGCATGTTTGGGTGTTGATTATGTTTAGGAAAGCACGATAGGTTATGTGCGTACGTTTCTCGTATTTGATCCGTTAATTGTCTACGGGTTGTTATCAATTACGTTTAAAAGTGTCTAAGCATGGTTCGGGTTCCACAAAGGTTCCGAGGCGTTTTTGTGATGAAAGAGTCAGTGGGGGGTAGGTGGGGTAGGGGACCGCCACCTACCCTGGCCAGAATGGGCATCTCCGCCCCACTCGGGATTCTGGCTTCCCCGTTTGATGTTTCCCCGATCCCCGTGGTGTCGCAACAGACTCCGTCTATCGTGTCGTGTCTAGTTTGATATTTCGGGTACCGTTCGTAGGTTTATGAGTCTTATATATTGCATGCTAGTTGAATTGGTATCCCGTTGACCTAGGTGGAAGAAGTATGAACCCTAGGACTATCCTTAGTATGTGAAGGATCACGCATAGGTTTCGTTATACGTTTTCTCCCCCTTCCCAATGTGTAATGTGGGTTGCATGTGCTTGTTATGTGTTATGTGTG
>VALG01010221.1:24425-47764 GCA_009835305.1 Ipomoea purpurea
TTATACTGTGGACCGCGGTTCACAATGCATTATGATTCAGACATCAAAATGGTGTCGAAACGGCACTTGTTCCGCGTTGTCTGCAAAAAGTAACTTTGATTATATAACATATTCAGTTTCATTTTGTATACACTGCAGTTTCATTTTAACACAACTACAATTTCATTTCAATATAACTACAATTTCATTCGATATTATATACTCAAATATGTGAAACTGTTATTCAGTTTCATTTTATATACACTATAGTTTCATTACAACACAACTACATTATCATTTCGATATAACTATAGTTTCATTGCACAATATACACTCAAATATGTGAAATGTTATTCAGTTTCATTTTATATACACTGCAGTTTCATTTCAACACAACCACAATAACATTTTGATATAACTACAGTCTCGCTAGGCAATATACACTAAAATATGTGAAATTGTTATTTAGCTTCATTTTGTATACACTGCAGTTTTATTTTAACACAACTACAGTTTCATTTCAATTCAATTACAATTTCATTTTAATTTAATTACAGTTTCATTTGATAATATAAAAATAATACGTGAAGCAAGTCAGTTTAGATACATTATAGTTTCATTTAGTAATTAACACATCAAAAATACATGTTCCGTTAAGCTGTAACGACTGTACGTCGTTTCTTTACTTAAAGAAACAACGCCATTTTTGGACCATAGTCCACGATATAATTGCTGATTTTCCGGGAACCCCTCTTTGTTATCCAAAATTTAAAAAAAAAAAAGGAAAATGTTTACGAAAATAAAGGCTTCATTAGCAAAATTAGCGCTAGTCCTATGTTTCCGTTGTTTCTAACCTTTCAGATAACTTACTTAATATTAGTGAAAACTCGGTAATTACTGGATATTATTTGTAACATTTTTCAAAAGTAGGGAGAATTGTTTCCATTTTATTTTCAACAAAAAGCAGAAGGTCAATTAAGGTTGGCTAATTATCAGAGTTTGAGGTCAGCAAATTACGGTTTTTTTAGTGTTTTTGGACATGTTTTTTCTCACAAAGTATTTCAATATAGCCTATGAATGGGGCAAAGAAAATCCCACTGCTCATCCGTAACGGCGCAACATAAGGTTTTCTTTAATAAAAAAAAAAAGATTTAATTCATTTTTGACCTAAATTTATAGTATCGGTTCACTTTTAATCATATTTTTATAACATCCATGTTTAGTTCTAGTATTATTGTGACATGATTATTTTTAATCCTCATTAACAAAACCATTTATTAGCGTTAAATACAAAGCATTTTGATCTATTCAATTCTAATGTTAATTCATTTTTATTTTTTTGGTTATAGATTTATAAGTGACGTTCTACTTTTAGTATCTTTTTTTAAAAATTCAGTTGGTCTTAATATTATTGTGGCATGACCATTTTTTTTATCATCTGTCAACAAATATGTTTAAATGACATTAAAAATAACGTTATTAACTATTCAAAAATTATCCTACTTTTGTCTTCTTGGTAATATAAACAATAACAAAGGTTCTACATCTTCCAAAAATCATATACACTCATTGCGGAGATCCCTTTTCCTTGTGCGCCAAGATTTTCCTTTTCTCACACATTAAGAAATATTCCCTCGATTTTTGTAGCTTATGCTTATTTTTAGATATTTTCCATCTTCATGCCTTTTAGGGCTTAATTTCTTGTATAAATACCTAACGGGGTTACACTGTAACAGATTCTATTTAAAATACACTTAGTGTTACTCTGCTCTGCTTCCCCGCATATCCTCCTTTTATTTCATATTTTACGGTAGTGTTGGCCCGCGACCTACTACGTACTCCAGTAGCCGTAAAACCAACAGTAAGAAATCTGAATTCCAACTTAATTATGAGTGTTACATTGTAACATAAAATTCAAGTAGAACAAATTTCACTTTTAGTTTCGACTATTGTGATATTGTCAAATTTAGTCATATTTTTAAATTGTCATTACATTTTTGGTTTCATGTTGTTACAATTAATCATCCATTTAATTTTCTATCATACTATCGTTTAATAAATATGACTAACATTTAATTTCATTATTCAATATAATAGTTTACAAGATAGGAGAAAATTAAATGTTGGATAAATTGTTGAATTTGAAATTACATTTAGCTATTTATTAAATCAGTAGACTAATTGTATTTTGTGACAAACAAATAATTAAGATAGTATTTAATTTATATATTAATATAATTATATAATATTATATATTATATATATATATATTATATATATACTATATATATATATATATATATATATATATATATGTATGACAGTTAAAAGAGTATGACTGAATGTAAAATATCATAATACAGATGATCGGACTAAAAGTTACCTGATAAAGTAAACTAAATACGCAAACTAATAGACAAAGAAATTTCATTTTAACTCTATATGTTAGTTTAATCATATAATCTGTCTTCATGTTCATTGATTACTTATATGGCTATATGAATTAACTAATTTTAGCATATCTTAATCATTAAATATTACTATACGGTGTACACAAATAACATAACATTATTGTAACATTTATTAAATACCACGTTTAGAAAGAAAAAAATTCCCCACAATCGTCCAAGAAAAGAATTGAAACAAGATATTCCTATGGGAAGCTCAATTGATTATTGAGTGTTAGATTGTGAATAAAGAATTGAAATAAGACAAAAGAGCTGAGTTAGGGTCATTTACTAATTTGAAAAAATGGAGGATTTTCTGAAAAAATAGAGAAATTGAGAGTTGAAAAAAAAATTTGAAAAAGTTGTTTATTAAATTTCTTCTTCCAAATGCTTACTCCATTTCTTCACCTCATGTACATTTTTGGAATAAAGGAATGGAGGAAACACGGGTGAACAGTACATTTAGGCCCGAGGTTGATGGTTCAAATCTCAATTTTTGTTTGCGCCTTTGCTTTAGTTTATTATTATCTTTTATTATTATTATTACTATTATTCTTTGTATTATTATTAATATTATTATCATCATTTTTGTTGTAGAAATGTAAAAATGGCTATATGGGATGATTGTATTTAATAAAATCAGAAAATTAGAAAAATGAAGAACTAGAGGAATGGAGAATGAAAATTGGAAAATTGGAGAAATGAAAAACTGGAAGAATGGAGAAGGAAATTGGAGAAATAGAGAAATGAAAAAATAGATAAATGAAGTAAATGACCCCTTAATACTTCTAATGACCCTCAGAGTATTAGCGATTTACAAGCTGTGGTCATCCGAGTTTTAAATGACCTCCAATGGTCATTTAAACCTCGGATGACCACCGCTGGTAAATCGCTAATACTCGGAGGACCATTGGAGGTATTAACTCTAAGACAAAATTAAAGAGTTAATACTATTTGTGGTCCTCTTAGTAGGTTTGCCATGTTTAGTTCTAAACCTTTCAAATTGACCAATCGCGATTTTTGTACTTTCAAATTGTTACCATTCGTGGTCCAAGTTAACCACCTATGGTCCTTCAACTATCAAATTTTAATCAGTCATGCTCCATCCAGGAGGATCATAGCTTATTAAAATTTTAAAAGTTTAAGTATCATGAATGATTAACTTGGACTACGGATGATTAACTTAGACTACGGATAACAATAATTTGAAAATTGAAAGACCATAAACGATCAATTTCAAAAATTTAAAAGTAAACGTGGCAAACCACTATAATCATAACCTTATATGAAATTAACTCCAAAATTAAAATTTGCAATGAAGCAGTCAATATAAATGATAATGGAAGGGTAACAGAACATGGCGGCCGGCTGGAGAGTTTTCCAACAATTTACACGCCAAACCAGTCAATATCATAATGTCCTTATTTTGCGCCAATTTAAATCGATTCCTTAGCTTCTTCTTGCCACATTCTCTACTGTCGTTGAAAGTTGCTTGAGGAGTACTATTACAATACTATTTTTTATTTTTTTTTTTCGTTTTTAGGTATTCATAATTACTTCAGAGACTAACTCCCATTTTGAGTTTCATCCGGCCGGTTGTTTTATATAATTAAATACCCGCAACATATACCAATATCAATATTGCAGTATATAAGTCTGCATGGGTAGCTCAACTGATCATAGAGGTGAAACTTTAGAAGAATGACCAGGGATTGAGTCTCGCCAGCGGCAGTGTGGGAGCAACCTCCCAAAGTGAAGGGGGTTCCTTGTGTGTAGTGAGCACCGGTGTAGCCTATGAGGTTCATGTATATAAGTACATTATTTTAATTCATAAAAAACATTATCTTACCCTACAAAATTCATTATTCTAACACATTAGCGCACAGAGCAAAAAAAAAAATTTTTAAACGTTAAAACGACGTCATTTTGGACCGTGATCCACACAATTATGTAGGCCGTAATTTTGCTATTTAATTCTGACATGGGATGACCATTTTCTTAAGAGCATAGAATTCAAAGAAGTGCTAATTGAATTCTGGGCAATCTCAATCAAGTGATAATTATTATGAATGACCTATTCATCTTTTTTATGTTGGTTTACCTAATGTTACAAGCGAGGTTTTACCCATTTATTACACACCCTCAAGTAGTAATAATAGATTTTCATTTTTACAAAGTGAGGGGGGTTTCTTGGGCGCAGTGAGCACCGGTCTAGCCTCTATGGTTCATGTTCAGTTGAGTCACCATGATTTACATCCTCCCAAAGACCCTGTCGGGCCGGGGTGTGGGGGGCCCTTAGGGTTGGGGTTCAGCCTTTTTTTGGAATGAGATTTTCATTTTTATCCCAAAAAAAGAAAAAATTGTTTTGCAATGACAAATATAGCCCCCCCATTGCTCTATAAAAAGCACATACTAGGTTCATTTGTGTTCATCCATCAAGCCAAACATCAATCAACTCAATCACCGAAAAGTATAATAGGCATAGTTAGTAAGTGATTTAGATTTGCAATTAAGTAAAACTAATCGCAATAATGCCTCATTTCATTACCTATTTCCTACTCTTTTCTACTCTTTCCATTTCTTGCTCTTCCTTCAAACACAAGCACTTCAAACCCAAGCACTCCAACGTCTCCAAATCCCATTCCGATTCCGGCGGCTGGTCCCCCGCCGGCGCCACATGGTATGGAAACCCCAATGGTGCCGGGAGTGACGGTACGTACCTAAAATTAAATTGCATATTGCACTGTGTTTAATTCGTTTAGAATGTATGTTTTTCGATCACAAAAAACTAAACTTCATTGTGTTGTATAAATATATAGGTGGAGCTTGTGGATACACAAACAGTGTAGACCAGCCACCGTTCTCTTCCTTAGTATCAGCTGGTGGTCCTTCTCTATTCAATTCTGGGAAAGGATGTGGAGCTTGTTATGAGGTTAAGTGCACGGAAAATGCAGCATGCTCCGGGAATCCGGTGACCGTGGTTATAACCGATGAGTGTCCGGGATGTGTATCAGAATCAACTCATTTCGATATGAGTGGCACTGCTTTTGGAGCCATGGCAGTTTCCGGCGAAGCCTATCAGCTCCGCGATGCCGGAGTGCTCAACATTCAATATAGAAGGTAGTTTAATTTGTCTTGTTTTGTTAGGATCAAGCACTTGGGTCTCCAACCAATAATCCTCTAGTCACTTGGGTCAACAATTCTTTCTTTTCAGCACCAATCAGTCTTAAATGTTGCTACTTTATTGGCCTATGGCCTGACTCGAACTTGTGGTCTGACACTAATATCACGTGATAGATCAAACACTCACCAAAAATTATAATTTGTAGCGAAAATGTAACTTTATTTCTTTATAAATCATCACAGCAATCACATTTTCGAAACGCCGAATGGGTGATGGAATTGGCCCTTTAAACCCTTTACAGGCCTTCACCTAACAATCCCCAGCCACCAGGTGTTAGACTTGGTCTTTACTAGCTTCTGCCATGTTCACATCTCATCTTATAAATTTAATTCAAATTAATTATTGTGTATTGGTACATGCAATTACAGAGTTGAGTGCAAGTATCCGGGAGTATCACTGACGTTTCACGTGGATTCTGGTTCCAACCCCAACTATTTTGCAGCTCTGATTGAATACGAAGGAGGCGAAGGAGTGGTGAGTACCGTAGAACTGAAGCAAGCTTTGGACTCGGATTCATGGATTCCCATGCAAGAGTCTTGGGGTGCAGTGTGGAAGCTTGACGACGGCTATGGACTAAAAGCGCCATTTTCTCTCAAACTCACCGACGACTCCGGCAAGACTCTCGTCGCCAACAACGTCATTCCGGCCGGTTGGCAGCCCGGGAAAACCTATCGATCTGCCGTTAGTTCTTTTGTCTGAGCAAGCTAGCTTATATATATCAAATAATGATAATGATTATGTAGTGTTGTGGTTAGCTAGCTAGGCGATGGAATTATTTAAAAATACTGATGTATCCATCGACCTGTACTCAGTTTTAGCCCATTTCGTACACTATATCGACATATAGTGTCGATTTCGGAGGCTGCGCTATAAACTATATTATTGATTGTTACTAAGGTTTTTTTTTTTTTTTTTTCAATTGGAATGATGAAATAAATATATTAATAAAAAGATTGCTCTATACAAGTATACAACAAACCCAAAGACAATAATGACATCATAAAGTTCATGGTTGATGAAACAACAAAAAACATTTATTATACTAAAAATTAAAATTCGTTTACAATTCTGTTAGTCTAAAGAAAACAAATAAGTGTATAGACTTGGTCTCATATGAGACCTTCTCACGGATCTTAATCTTTGAGACGTATCAGATCTAATAATAAAAATAGGTCATAACACAATTGCAAATATTATAAATATTTTAAGTCTTATAATAATACTTTATATCATAGATGTAGTATTTATAACAAAACTAGTTAACTACCTCACATTTTGTTCTAGGATTCTTCTTCTCAGTAAGACATTTGTGGCATGTGGGAAGGGCTCGTGTAGCTACAATCGGATTTGAAAAAGAAATTGATCAGATATGATCTTGAATCTATTGTTGGAAAATTAAAGATGAAAGCCTCCATGTCCACCTCACCCTTTGACTTTGTCATTGGATTGAGAAATGGAAAACCAATTTCATTGCATGGTAGCGTACATTGCGGTCCCTTGTAAGGAGTAGCGCCAAAGGCGCTGAAATGTGGACAAAATTCTGTGTCCATTATATGGGTGAGATGGAGGGGCTGCCTACTATAAATAGCAGCTCCCAACATCGTTTCAAGACACACCTTGAATTCGAGTCATTTAATATATTCTCCTTCTTCCTCTTTCGTCTGAGCAATAGTGAGGTTCGCCTACGTGATTGCTAGTGCAAGCTATCTGTAGTAGGTCTGTGTAGCCTGTCGAAAGCGTGCCAGGGTACTAACTGCACCGTTACCGGGCAAATAACGCTTTTAAGGTAGTGTTATTATAACACGGCACAGATTTCCTTTCAACCATACACCAATAGTGTCCGTGCTTCTTAAAAGGCTTCCAGATCGCGCGTTGACGTTGCAATTTTCCCCAACAATTAAAAGCGTTGTTTGCAACAGTCAACCTTTAGCATTATGGCACCTTCTGTCATATAGGATCTATCAAAAATCATCGCGCTTGATGGAAAAATTACAGCAGGTGGGCTCAAAGAATGCTTATTCTTTTTGAACAATTAAAGTTGGTTTACGTGCTATATTCAGTTGCACCTGAACCTTCTCCAACAGTGTTCTCTCCATTTGGTGCTACCAAATGTAATCATGAACCTGATTACACTCCGGGTGAAGAATCGAGAGAAAGCAGTCCTGAAATAGATTACATTCCGGGTCAAGAACCGGTGTAACTCTGATTCAATTTAGAAATGACAATGCGGCAGCCAGAGGATACCTGATGTCACAAATGAATGACGATTTGTTCGACATCTATGTCAAACAAGATTCAGCAAAAGTCATTTGGGAATCACTGTCAGAAAAGTACGATGCCAATGGAACTGAAAGTCAAAGTGTCAGAACCGTCTACAACGAAAGGAGTAGAAAAAAAAGAAGTTTAAAGGAAGGTGTTTTACGTGCAGAAAGCAAGGACACCGAGCACACCAGTGCTACCATCACAAGGGCAAAACTAGCAAAAGTCAATCTAACAGAGCAAGATGAGTATTGAGTCTCTTTAATAAATAGTTATTTTGAGTAACTATGTTGCTCTAGTTCTAAGGGTTCGCATGAAGTATGGTTATCGTAGTACATGAATTCTAGTTGAGCTGTCTAGATTTTGATTACTTAGTAGTACTTATTTCTTTAGTATTTTGAATACTAATGACATTGATTGAAATAATTTGTGCATAGATATTGCTCAAACTTTTACTAAAATTATTTGTATAAAAATAAGAGCATATATCATAGCTTCAATTGTAATTTAGTGAGAACATGGAAAAGTCATCATTCTTGAACACTCTGTCTAGGAAGATGGTTTTTAAGTAAACTTCGGTTTCACCACTCGACCTGGGAGTTTTTTAAGAAGTAGGGTTTGATCATGCAGGCTAGTTAGAGCGCCACTTGATCTTTACCTGAAATGAGGTTGACTTTCATATGTTGCTACTACAATCAAAGCCTTGCAATAGAAGTTGTTGAAGTACTGCAATAGTAATATTGATCTGCATCCTATGAATGCTTTATATGAGTTTTAAATTCCTCAAGGGAAGAAAAATTGTGCTAGTGGCAACTCTGAAGTCTCATTGTTGAGAGATATTCCGAATAAATATGAACTCAAACATATTCCTTTTGTATGAGATTAATTTCTTATAAGAATATGATGTAAAATTTGTGAATATGTTGTTCAACTTGATGTAGCATGTGGACAACATTATTTCTATGGCTTACTAACAATGAGCATTTGTATATATATTATTTAAACTCTTGGTTGAGTCATACTAAAATACCTATAATTCCTAGTTAAAGGGTAATTGTGATCAATTGAGATAACCAAGTTTGTTGAAATATATTCACATGTTGAGCATGTATCAGGCAGAGTGCGAAGCTTCTATAATGCTCCACAAAGCAAATCGGCAAAACTCAGTCTACAAAGGAGCTAAAGTTGGGCACCAAAGATCAGTCTGGGTAAGAGATCAAATACGTTGACAAAAATTATTTGTAAGTGTTGCATTGTGGGGGTAATAAACTCCTATATTTTCATCAAAAATTTCTCTGTGGTATTGAGAATAATGATGAAAGAGAATGTTCATGTTAAACATGAAAATCTCAAGGGATTATTTACGAGTAAACGAAGTACTCGTCAAAGTGCATGTAAGTTGGTCAAGAGAATCAACTTACTTGAGGGCTAATTATGAGGATTAGTCGTTGACTCATTGGAAGGACTTAAAGTCCAAGTGGTAATGAATTCGTGGTGGATCCCACTTCTGTGGTCAAACGAAACCATGAAAAGATTACAAAATAGTACACTAGTTGGTCATTCCGACAGTGTGTGTACCTGTGAGGTTGAGCTACAACTCTTAATGAATTCATAACTCTTTGAGAAAGGGTGGTTTTGTTGGAGACAAACCTAATGAATTCACGCATAATGACATGAGTACAAAGTGCTCGTGGTGCCCATAGATACTCTGTAGCCAGTCATGGTGGTCTGCGTTGAGGTAGACTTGACAAAGTTGAAGGTCTATTCTAGAATAGACCTAACAGGGGATATCTCAGGGTCAGAGTATGACCTCACATATTTTAAAGCGACCAAAGCAAATTAAGTGCGTTAAGTTCAAACTTTGTCTATTCGATGAGTTCAAGATCAAATTCACTCCCGTTTAGAGAAGTACTTAATGTCACTATATGAGTTCAAGTTTTATACACTGCATGAAAATTTGTTTTGAATCGTTAGTCAGGCAAGCCAGGCGACGCGACTAGCGCCCGTCAAAACCCCCTTGAACTGTCACTCTGATAGCGACATTAAGACAGGCGCGGCTGGTCGTTCCGATCCGCCCGCCCTGCTCTCGCGCCGGTCGGTGCCGAGTGAAGGTATCCCCGTGGTGGTGCTGTGTTGGTGTGGGGTCAACCGCGTGGGTGGCCCTGCGCTGTCTCTGGCCGCCGGCGCTGCCGGTAGCATAAAGCCAGCCACTTGTTTTGACTAGAGATAAATAACAATAACCGCATCGCCGCTGAACGCCGGCACAGTTTGGGTTTGAACGAATCCATTGGCCCTGAAGGTGTTCAAGTTTTTGATTTCAGGGTACTTCCGATCATGTTCGAAACCACGCGTTGATAAAACTATTTTTTTTTTAAATGTAGCACTGTGATTTTAATTTATACAACAGAACCGTTGAGTGGGAACACAATCCTTTTAAGAAAATGTTGAGATTAGCCTACACGCCAGAAGGGGGAGAGAAGTCACTTCGCAGATAAGGCCGGCCGCAGGATTAGCTTTAGCTTCACTTCAAAAACATAGATGTATATATATCAATGTAACTATATATAACATAACTAACTTAATTTAAGTCACATATCTTATATCTATCTAGGTTGCTCAATAATTTTGGTCATTATTATCATGGTCGGTCCGACAATTCCATTGCTGTCTATATCCAATCTATCCCGGAAGGACTTTGCACATTCCAAAATCTTCACCTTCTTAGCCAAACAATATTGTTCTCTTTTGGTTCTAATATATAGAGTATACACTTTCTCTCATCAGCCTTGTAGACACCAAAAACAGCATTATAAGGTTGTATTAAATCATGCTTGAAACCCTTGGAGTGAATGAGATGTCTGAGTCTTACTGAAATTCGAGTCTTATGAGAAATGCTTATACTTTCATGGTTTGAAACAGTCCGGTTATAAGCAATCTAGACAAGTTACCTCAATATAGTCTTTTTACAGTTAAGGTTACAATACAAATTTTACCCAAAAGATACTTTTTGAGTGCAGCGTCGCACCGTAGGCCGACCGAATGACCTACGGCGGACTAGTCGGGTGTGCTATGTGGGGCGATTCCAAGAGTGATCTGAGAACATCTTCACCTATCACGAAGCGTGTTAATACAAGCGATTTAATAAGTGATTTGATTTCATCTGGTCAGCTAATTTGGTTGACCGACTGGATGGTTGCACAACGGGTTGTCCTTGTGCGTATTTACCCATCAACTATATGTCAATTTTAAGTCAACTCTAAAATTATTACTTGCGTATTTTATTTTAACAAAATAATATTATTGTTTACACTAGCTATAGTTTTGACTTTGAGTTCTAATTATTTTATCGTAAAGGAAATTGGATGGGGGCCGGGATACTTTAGGTAATGTACCATTTTGAAAGTTGCACAACATTACTTAAATATTTTTAAAGGAATGAGTTGTATAAAAATGTGAAAAAATGAACTAGAAACTATTCGCTAGAACTCAATGTATATGAAAAAGTCTCACATCCTCAAAAATTGAATAATAAAGACATACAACATTTTCACTCCTACGTTACTAAAATTGTATAATATAAACTGAATTATATTAAACAATCTCATGCTAACTATCTTGTAGTCTGATGACACACTTGTTATCCTTTCAAATCCCGATAACGAAGATCAGACATTATTTCTTTAAGGTAAAAAAGATTGAGAAAATATAGACTATAGAACATACAAACTTTGTATATATATCTTGAAACAAATTTGGTGGCATGGGCTTGTCGAAAATATAAAATTGTTGCTTGATCATTAACTGTGGTTGAATATAACATTTTTCTTTGTGACGGAGAGAACATACAATTACCACATGAGAGTGTGTACGGGATAAACCTTTATAAATTTAAAGTATAGAAATCATTTTTTTTTACATACCCTAGTTTCTTCTCCTAAAAGGTTGAATCGCCAACCTTAAGGGC
The DNA here is from genome assembly GCA_009835305.1 of Ipomoea purpurea. Taxonomy (NCBI): domain Eukaryota; kingdom Viridiplantae; phylum Streptophyta; class Magnoliopsida; order Solanales; family Convolvulaceae; genus Ipomoea; species Ipomoea purpurea. Next base: position 36,259 of record VALG01010221.1, read on the forward strand.
CCCCACACCCCGGCCTGACAGAGCATTTGGAGGATGTAAATCACGGTAACATAATGGCTCAGTAGATAGGGTCAAATGTTGGTGCGCGCAATAGATCTGTCTATTTTAAACAAAATCTCCACACTGTCGCTGTCGATGTTCAAATATTGATCTCTTATCTCAAATACTGCCTACTGAACTAGTGAATTAAGTACGACTAGACAAATATAATAGTTTTCTTCTCCCAAATACAAATATTAATGTTTCTTGGTCCAAATACTGCCCACAACAAATATAATAATTTTCTATCCCTAGGGGGTGGGAAAGAATTGTTTTTTAAAGACTTAAAAGAGTTAATACCCAAAAATCGTCCTCGACTATGCTGATTTTTCTCAATTATTCGTCCTAAAAGACTTTGGTGACCTAATATCGTCCCAGACTTTTGTGTTTCGCTCAATTTAGTCCTCCATTTGTTTATTCCGTCAAATTGGTTTTAAATAAAGGGACAATTCAGTAATGTCAATATTTATCTCTCTTTACTTTCAACTTGTGAAGTGCGAAATTTTTCTTTCTTGTACGAATTACACCCAGAATTATCCCGGACTGCCAATCAAATTTTATATCGCGAGTTTTAGAGTAATTCTGGATAATTCGTAAAAAAATAAAAAAAGGGATTTGCCCAGTTCACATGTCATGAATAAAAGGGATGTAATATGTAAAATTACTGAATTGTTATTTAATTTAACACAAAATGGCAGAATAACAAATGAGGACTAAATTGAGCAAAACACAAAAGTCTGGCACTAAATTGACGAAACATAAAAGTCTGGGACGATATTAGCGTCACCAAAATCGTTAGACGAAATTGAAAAAAACCACTATAGTCGAGGACGATTTTGGGTATTAACTCAAGCTTAAAAAATAAAGTTGACATGGGGGAAATGGTGACGTGTGTATTCATTGGGAACGTGCACAGCATGATTTATGACTTTTTTAACAACTAAGTTCGGCTTAATTGTCTATTTAATTAAAGCTATATACTCCATAATTATTTTTAACAATAATAATCGCAATGGATTGGGGAGTGATTGGATGAATGACCCGACCCGAATATATTAGGGCAATCGGCAACGCAATCACCTCAAAAGCCATTTAGATTGGGTGTCGTCGTTGTCATTAGGTCAACACGTTCGATCTAGTCCACGTAGGAATTGAAACAAAAATACTTTAATTAGGTTTTGTATTTGAAGATTTAAAACACCACTATTTTCTTAATTATATATTATTAAATTTGAATATCATTATATCTCCAATAATATTTTAATCTCTCAATTATGACATAATAAATACTATTTTATCTCTACATATTTTTTTTCTAAAAAATTAGAATTTCTCCAATTATTATATTACCAGTAATATTTTAATCCCTCAATTATACATAACAAGTACGAAGTACTATTTTATTATGTATATAATTTTTGTTTTTGAAATTTACATATTCTATATTTCCTTCAATTTTTAAAATTTTAATTTCCCTTCTTTATTTTCAAATAGACACACACACACACACACACACACACACACACACACACACACACACACACACACACACACACACACACACACACACACACAAACATATTTATATTTTTTCCATTAATTTTTTCTCTAAAAACAATTACAAAAAATTGTAGTTAATAAATGCACGCTTACCATATATTATATATAGAGTTTATTACCAAAATGGTTCATCGACTATTACGAAATTACCAATTTGGTCCCGGACAATTTTTCTTACTCAATTAAGTCCTTAACTTTGAAAATGTTAACCATTTTGGTCCTCCGTTAGATCAGGGTTAAAAGTCCGTTAAATGAGAGGGTATTAATGGAATTTCCCTTGAGAATTGCCGGTGAAGATGTTAACCATTTGCCTCCCGTCGTCTCCAGAAGACCCATTGCCGGTGAAGAGGGAGCACAACCACACGCCTTTGCGCTACTGCGCCGTCGGAACCGAAAATTGCCGGTGAAGACCCTGACCTCGCCAAAACTCCACTACATGCCAAGATGATTGCTGAGCTCGTTGGATCTTCTATTGAACACAGAGACATTGTCGCTACTGGAGTTCACCGATGTAGCCGCCGGAGCAGACTCAAGGTCGTCGGATCTTGCTGCTTCGCTGTCAATCTACTATTGAGTTGGGAGAACAAGGGTTGTCGGTCATCGTTGCACGTCGAAGGAGCTCTGTTCGCGTCAGACGTGAGGGAGACGCGGGGCTGTAGTGCTTTCTACAAGACTCCCGCTTAGACTGTATGCGGGTTCGATAGCGCGGTATGCCTAAGATTGCGGGGGCTGCAACTGGGGGCTTGGGGCGCGTATCACGAGTCTCTGTCAGTGGAGAAGAGTAAGGAGAAATGATCCAATTACGACTTGATTGATAATCGATGAATCAAGCTCAGAGTATGATCGGGGTTCTGGGTACCCGGTTTCCATCGCTCTGCAGAGCAGTCTAGCAAGAGTAGTTTCGAGGAGAGCTCCATCTCCTGGGAATACTGCATACCGTCACTTATCGAATCCCGTTGCATCTTATGGGCAATTGAATGATGGTGTTGGTGGGCTAAAGACGGCAGAAGTCCCCTCCGTAGGCGGTGTGGCTCATCTTCGTCTAAAAGTTGGGCGCAACAAACTGAAGAGAGTTACTAGATGCAGCTCGTTAGGTTACGGCTTTCCATAATACCCTCCCATTTAACGGACTTCTAACCCTAAAACTAACAGAGGACCAAAATGGTTAACATTTTCAAAGTCGATGACTTAATTGAGTAAACAAATTGTGGAGAACCAAATTGGTAATTTCACAATAGTCGAGGAACCATTTTGCTAATAAACTCTTATATATATAACAAAATGACTATAAATCTATTCTCTTGTATCATATTACCCATGATATTGACAATCTTATTGTTCGTTTAAAATTGACAAGTTCAATAAACTTTTTTTTTTTTTTTTAAGAATAAAAACTTAAAACTTCAAAGCAAATGTTTATTTTTATGCTAGGGTGATAAGTATACACTAATCCCATATGTTCATCTAGAATGATCAAATTTAAAAATTAAAGAAAAATATTGTGATATATTTGTAATTGTGACTATATATTTGGAAAGCTTAATAGTGTATCCAATGATAATTTGACTGTGCACTCATAATTTATAATAGTGCATTCACATACATGTGTGTATTCAGTATTTTCAAAATACATCATCGTAATTATGAAAATGTCAAGTTCGAACATTGGTCTCTTCTCTAAAATACTGCTTACTAAACCAGTGAGCAAAGCCCTTCTTAATCATCCTAGATGTACATATGATCGATATTTTTTTTTTTGTGAAGCCCGTGTGGGCATAGTCCTATCTTAATCATGCATCCTAGATGTACATATGATCGATATTTTTTTTTTGAATGCTACTGGCTCTATTACACTATAGTATCTGTTCATACTGAGGATCAAACTCACAACCTTTCAAATGGAATCTAACCCGGATACCATTAGCCACATAGTCTTGGTACATATGATCGATATTAATTCATGTATTCTTAGGAGTTATAGTTCTAACTTTTGAACATAATAATTTCATAAAAATTGTATATTATATGTTTTATAACTCAATCCATATGTGTATGTAATTATCAATTCTGATTTTTCTTTGAATACAAGAGCCTTAATAAGAATAGTATCGACTAAAACATCAATCTTTTTTTTTTTTTTAAACAAACAAGAATCTATTTAATTTGAAATCCAATGGTCTAAATTGAATTTGTGCCAACGACTATTTCCTCATCCTTCAGCGGGGTTGAACTTTTGTGCCAATTCCCTTTCACAACAAAAATTTAAAATAGAAAAAAAACAAAAAAAAAAAAACAAAAAATTGTCAACTTATATACTAATTTTCAATTTTCTGTTTTAGGCATAAATTCCTCAAAGTCAAAAGATATCATCTCAGAAGAAATATTAAGAAAAAAAAAATAAGAAATATTAAGATGTTGATTTTATTTCCATATTAGTGGTTGAGATTTGACCTTTTTTTTTCAAAGATGTATTCATTTTATTTCCATTCTCTTCACATTTAGTATAAATCTTACCCGTTTCTAAACTCTTTAATTGGAATGGATTACATTGTATCGTCAACAACCCCCCATGAGGCTCAATCTCATGACCTCCACATGGGAGAGGTCATTACATGCCATCTGACACAATGTTTTTGGCAACGAACTCTCAATCTAATTGACCATAAATTTGAATTTTTGTTAGATTAATGTCAAACCGTTGTTCTCAATATTACATCTTCTATCTTCTTTTATGTTTATTCACAATATCGTACTTATTAATAAAATATATTAACATAACTCACTTTAATATATAATCAATTATTATTAATAACAATTCAAAAATTATTAAAACTCATGTATCTGTTATTAATTTTAATTACACTTTAAAACTGTACATTCTACACCACATATAGCACATAATTTACTGTATTCTTATATACTCAATTTTGTCTATTATTTTATCTTTCAACAATTTTAATATCTAAATATTTTTTTTTCAATCTTTTATATTTACACTCTTCAAAATTTTGATATTCAATAAATCACTAACTAAGTAAATTAAATAACAAAGCACTTTTTTATAATGTATATCATGACCATTTTTTTTGAAAGTGCTATAACATTCCCTATTAATTCAACGTACATATTCATATCTACAATCATTAGCTTTTTTTATTATTTTCCTACTAACTCCATTTAATTTTTATAGTATATATATAATATATATAACTCTAGTATTACCTATATATTATATATATATATATATATATATATAGTATATTATATATATAGATAATATTATACTATATATATATTATTATATATATATTATCTGTTCATTTTCTTCATTTTTCTTACTTTTCGTTATTTCTTACTTCTGCAACACCAATATTTCAAAAATATTGCAACTAACATTTATTAAAGCACCCACAAAACATATAAAGAAGCCCTTTCACACAAACACACCATTTATTTTTAAAAAACACATCACTTTTTTAATACATCATTTTTTTTTTTATATGTTTTATTTTTTTGAGTCTGTTTTTTATTTTTTTTTTTTTTTTTTATTTTTTTTTAGCATTTCATTTTTTTTTTTATTAATTTTGGTGCATATTGTTAACACTTTTTTTTATTTCTTAAATTTTTGACTCACCTCGCACTGAATACCACTCCGGCATATTACTTCTGTCTACTTACTATATTATATTATATATATCATATTATAATATATATAATATATATACTCTATTCCATTTTATTTCTTACTTTCCTTGTTATTTTTTCCCAAAATTTTTCCTTCTTTCCAATTTAACATCCATCATTCTACTTTCCCAAATTACCTTATTATTTGCTTTATTTTCAAAATTGAAAAATTTAATTAATTTAAAATACATGATATTACTTTTAATTCTAAAAAGCGTTCAAAAGCAAATTATAACAACCAATTTCTTTACTTGGATGATAATATATATACTATTTTTATATTATAATAATATATATATATAATGTATATAATTATACTTATATATATATATAATATTTAATTATTGAATTAATAAACCTTTTTCCTACTTAATCTAACCCAATAAATTGTAACCAATATTATTAACATAATTAAGTTTTACTGTAATATATTCACTACTTTATTTATTAATTTTTTATTAAGCTATTACATATTTTAATTTTATTCACAATATGTATTTTATTATTGTTTATTTATTTAAATTAAATTCAACCACCATTTCTAAACTTTGTTGCACTGGTATATCCAATGCCCATGTTTTTTTCTTGATACAAATCAATTCCCCATTCTGACCCTTTATTAAGTTCATGTCTTGTAACTCTTTTTGTCGCTCTTTTATACATTTTCACCCTTCTCTATTATTTTTTAGTTATTTCGCAAATATATCATCCAATATATTATTATATATATATATTATTATATATATATATATATATACTTACTATTATATATAATACTATATATTATATAATATATTATATATTATATATATATATATTAATATAAATTTTTATAATAAAGACATTTACATTAAATATTAAGGAAAAACTCTCGTACATGTTTTAAAATTAATAGTGTAGCTTTCTGTTCACTACATACAAGAAACCACTTCTTCTCTTCTCTATTTTTCGGTCTGTTTTCTCAATTCTTATTATTTTTTTTTCTTATTCCCTTTCAATCTAACTTCAATTGCTTCTTTTTTTCTTCTTCTTCTTTAATTTTTTTTTTATTATTACTCTTTCCCTAATCTTTACCTTTTAATATTTCTATATACGTTTCTATAATTTCCCATCCGTATTATATGTTCCTGCATCAATAACAATTCATGGCATCTGATTAATTGTTTTATTTATACCCCATGACTTAGAATTTCTGTTCCGCTCCTTAGTCCCTGATATTCATCTCTATTTCATCGTCTCGTTATCTCCTCCTTCCCCATTCTATCCCTCGTCACCAGTCCTGCACCCCCCTTAAATCACACTATCATATCACATTTTTAAATTTTCGCCGCTGAATTTCTGCCTTATACCTTGTCTTATCTTTTCCTTTATACTTTATTTTTTAATTTTTAACTCTTTTTCATGTATGCTTCTATTTCTAATACATATTTCACCAGTACATATCGGCTGCTTTGATTAAGACTTCATTAATTCCATTTAATTAGTTCTCAATTTTTAATTTATATTACGTTTTTATTTAATCCTTCTGTATTTATTTTGCCCAACTGTTACTTCTTCAATTTTATTAATATCATATATCTTGATAATTTTTTTTAATTTGTTATTTTTTTCTTGGCATAGTTACCTTGCTATTAGTTTGTATCTTGTTTTCATTGTAAAATCATCTCAGTCTTCAACGTCAAGCGCTTATGCGTCAAAACTGCCATTAAAACTCCAACGTCCTCACGCTTCCCTGCCTATCTCTTCGCTCTCCTTCCATGTACCACTTTCTCAGTTACCATCAAATTCATTTCACACCTCCTTCATTATTTTTTACATTTTTCCATCTTAAAAAATAAATAAATTATTCTAAAATTATTCGTTCTCACTCATTTAGTACATTCAATTATTCTATCAATCCTCACAATATTCTCAGTTATTTGCCCTACCATTCTTTTATTTCACAAGAATTATTCAACTAGTTTTTATAAATTTCTAAATTTAACATCTCTAAAATCAATTTACAGCAACATTCTTTTCCTTTTTTTTTTTATTACATTTTTTTTTCATTTTTTTTATTGCTAATGTTGTAATCTCCTTTCATAACTTTTACAACTTTTTAATTTGTTTCTCTTTTTCTCAAATATTGATTTTAACATACCATCTTTTATTTCCTACTTAATTGTAATATTCCATTTATCGTCATTACACTTTTTTAATTCTATCTCTCTCTCCCAGGTTGTAACCTTTAGATCTGTGTTCATACATTATTCAATTTAATTCATCCAATTATATTTTCCCTACATTCAATTATCTTAATTAATGACAACTTAATTTTTTTTCATGTTGTAAAATCATTGATTTATTTTTATTTTTGACATTTACAATCATCTTATCACATTTTTTTAACAAACTTTTATCAAAATATTCTACTTCTTTTCTTCATTTTTTTTTTTTACATTTTTTAATTATTTTTTTTTTTGTTTTTTTTTTTTCTTTTTTTGATGTAGTTGGTATTATAAAACTCATCAAATAATTTTCTACTAATTAAATTCAAATCGTTACCCTTTAAATAGTCAATTTTAATTTTTACTCCCATTATTTCTTCATATCTTTTCAACATCCATATCTAGTTAAACTATTGATTTTGTTAACAGTTAATTTAAACTTCATTATATTGACTTATTTTTCTTTTTTCAACATCTAAATTACAAATTCAGACTTTAAACTTTTTAAAGCATTATTAACGATATAACTTACTTATTTTTTTACCTATATTAATCTAATTTTTACTTATTAAACATATTTGACCAAGATCAACAGCAACCTTCTAACTAATCTTGCCTCCTATAATACTTGAACTATTAACTGTTTTTAAATTTTAACATAATTCCAAGCTTAAATCAATAAGCAGTCATCAACTTTTTTATTCTGCACACTTTTAGCTTTTTGATATTATCATATAAACATTCTTTTTTTCATCTTAATAACGTTCATCTCTCAATATCAAATCCCTCCTTAAAACATCTTCTTTTATATCACTTATTTATTCTCTATCAAATATTACCTCACATAAACTGCGGTCAACATCTCCACGCCGTCATTTACCCTTTATGCCTGATCAGCTTCTTTAAAACTGAGTATTATTTCTTGATTTATACTATACTATTATTATTATTTTTTTATCATCTAAAACTTTTGATTTCAATATGGCAAGTTTTCAATGTATTTTTCTTCTCAGTTATTTAAACATTAATATAAACTCCGCGTCCGAATATTGTTGAACCGTTTCTATACCTCCCACCAACTCCGTCTTTACTCTAAATTCAGCTCTGTAAAATTTGTTCAAATATCTTTTCCAATTTTATGAATAAGATCCAATAATAATATCAAATTAAATCTTTATAATAATCATCAATTATTATCTAATTTCTCATTTTTAATATATAATTAATTACATTTAACATATATATTTTAATATGAAATATTCATAGGTATTATCAAAATTCGTATCATCTCATTCATCTCATTTTTGTTCTTATCCCTTATTATTAATCATTAATTTTTTCTTTTTTAACTTTTTACACTTTTGAATATTAACACAAATTTTTGTTTAATCAACAATACGTTAAAATCTTTTATTTATTAATCACAAATAGTAACCAACAAATTTTTTTTTAATCAAATGTATTTAAAATTCTTTGATTTTTAATACATAACTAAAAATTTTCAAAAACATTTAAATTATAAATCATTTTTCCTATTTCTTTTATTTCATTTTAAAATTATACGACATTTTTAATTTAAATGTTATCAAATTCTATAAAACTTCACATTGTTAATTAAAATTATTTTATCATACACAAAATACATTTTTAATATAGCTAATTTACATTTATTCTTTCACTAATCTTACATACATATAAAATAATTCATTTCAATAATCAAATAATTTATTCTTGAATTCAATTTACATTTTAATATACTAAAATATTAATTATTTTTTAAATTACATATTTATATAATATAATTTACATATTTTTTTTACATGGATCTTACACAATTAATGATTCTATATCTTTAATAAATCTTCATATACCCATTACCTTGTTTTAATATATTAATTAACATTTTTAATTTAATTTAAAACCTTTTTATTATAATAGTAATTTTAGACCCATTTCAAAAATAATTCTCATTTCAATTCACTTTAATTTTTTCTTTTATAATAAATATATATTTTCTTACATTTTTAATTTTATTTAAAAATAAAATTATTTTTTATTTCATATAATTTACTCAAATTATAGTACATTGTTTTTTTAAACTGCTTATCAGCAATTTTTAAATATTTTTTCTTAAAGTTTTTTTTGTTTAAATCAACTTTTTCTTAACTTATTCCATCATTAATCATTCTAAATAGACAATATTAAAATATATTATTTTATTATTATTGACTAATTTTAAATATGGCCATAACTTCACAAGATAATTCATGTTATTGCCAACTTAATTAAAAAACTAATAATTATATCCCTAAAAACTACCTATTTCAAAAATCTATGCAATTTAAAATTTTCCAAATTTCACATTCATCCTCTAATTATTATTTTTTTTAATAATTTTTAAACATTAATTATTTTAAATTAAAAAAAAAAAAAAACATACCTCTTTATAAAACCTTCTTCCTAATTTTCTTTTTCAACATGTCGTATACGAAAAACTCTTCTCTCACTTTCGTATATTAATATTTTCTTATCTCTACATTTTGATACTAATTTTTCTTTTCTCCTCCATTTAACTAAATAATTTTAGACTAATAACCTTTTTCTTCATTCTTATACGAATATTTTCTTTTCTCCATTTACCGTAGACTAATATTTCTTCTTCTCGTCATTTTATAACTGATAAACCCTTGCTGAAATCACTTCGTCTCTTCATTCCTTTTTTTTTTTTTTTTTAAATTTAATAATTAATTTTAAAATTTTATTTTTTAAAAAAATGAATTTTTATTTTTAAATATTACTTTTGTAAACCTCAAAATTTAATAATTTTTTAAATTTGTTTCCTTTTATTTATCCCAATTTTTTTTTTTATTTCAGAACATAATGATTATTTTTTTCTTTTAGATTACCTATTGACCTTATTCTTTTTTCTTTTTCTTTTTTTATTTATTATTTATTATTTATATTATGTATATATTATTTATATATTATTATATTATTTATATTATTTTTTATTTTGTGTTTTATTATTATTATTATATTAATTATATTATCAATCATTTATTCAATCATCATTATCATATATATCATTATATTATCATTATATATATCATATGTATTATTATATAAACTGATTTCTTTCACAAAATTATTACATTTTTATATTTTTTTTTTTATTTATTATAATACCCTTGTCCTTATCATAAACCCTTAGATATTAATTTAATATAATATATAAAATTTAAATTATTTTATTAATCTTATCACTTCTTTACATAGTTCTAGATTTAATACATTTTCAAATTTTTTATTAAATTTTATAAATGTTTATATTTTGTTAACACCCTTTTTTGGTGTTGCATGACTGGTGCGTTGAGTGTGCTTATTGCCCGTCATGTTTATTGATCTGCTGGTTCCCTCGTCTCGTAGCGTCTCTCTGCCGATGCTTGATGTGACCCCAATCTCCTTTTTGGCTATCACGTTTATCCGTTCTAAAAAATTCAAGCCAAAAAAATTGATTCAGGAAAAATCAAGATTCAAATTTTACATTTGTCTTCACATCAAAAACGGAACGGAAATTCCAAACAGCATTCGTTTTAGCTAACTATCGCTCAAGGAGAGGAACGAGAGATTAGCCTAGAGCCCCCAATTTTCTGAACGGAAGGAATCAATGACAAATTGTCCCTGTGTGAGAGGCTCCTGACCCCTCTCTTGTTTTGATTTAGGCTTTTTTAGTTCTCTTTTCCCGTCTCCCTTTGATTAGTTAGAAATAGCAGACATTTCCTTTAAAGTTTCAGGACCACAGATTACGTTCTCGCCACAGGGGGAAATTTGAGCTGATAGTCGTCAGCGCGTTAGTTTTTGTAGGTAAAATAAATCATAATTTACGAGTGACCGAAAATGCGAATTCACCCTGGCTGTATCTTGGCAAAATAGGGAGGCTATAGACGAGAAGGATTGAGTATTGGGAGTCTGATATTCCGGGTCATGTAGGGGGTAATTGTACTTAGGGGGAAGAC